>CM062805.1:807061319-807063819 GCA_031772625.1 Pinus tabuliformis | reverse complement strand
GCTTAATTATATGCTTAAACTCAGCGGGTGTTCTCGCCTGAGCTGGGGTCGCAAATTTGGAGCTAAATCTTCCCTACCCCATGGGAGGACAAGAGAGAGCAAAGCAAGTTCTAGCGATGCCACACAAAGCTCACATCGGCTGACGCCGACTGCCCATCCAAGGGGACAAGATCACCGCTCGCCGACGCACACCACGAAACATCGCTTGAGGTATTTCAATCGACCGCACCACACGGGGCACGGATGACCTGCTCCGCTGCTCCCTAGCATATTGCAGGGATCGCGTTTGAATGGGATGCGATGCCCAGACAGACGTGCCCTCGACCGAGGCCTTGGGCGCAAATTGCATTCAAAAACTCGATGATTCATGGGATTCTGCAATTCACACTAAGTATCGCATTTCGCTACGTTCTTCATCGTAACAAGAGCCAAGATATCCATTGCCGAGAGTCGTTTCCACGTGTATTACCGAAAAATTGGCCACAAAACTGAATAGGGGCACCCCCCACAACAAATGTAAGGCCAAGGGGAAAAAGGAGTAAAAACGCATGAGAGAAAGAGAAACAAAGGTGTCTAACCCCCTCACAGGGGGAGGTTAGAACAGAGGACAATCTCCCCCAGCCCGACGCCCTCGAAAAAAGGGGGAAATGTGTGGAACAGCGATCGAGAAGGACTAGGGTGGCCACCCGGGAGCTCGCACTGCTTTTAGCCCTTCCCCGACACCAGCCCACAACGATTCCCCCTTTTCTCCGTAGAGTTAGGGACCGAAAGGAAGAAAAGGGTAGAAAACAAAGCAAAAACAAGGCACAACCCTCCCAAAGCCCCGTGCCTTCGGGAACTGAAGGGGACGACAATCAAGAAGGACTAGGGTGGCCACCCTAGGAGCTCGCACTGCGTTTCGTCCTTCCGGAACTCCAATCCACAACAATCCCACCTTTTCTCCGTAACGCTAGGGGCCATGAGGAAGAAGGGAAGAAAAAAACAAGAGAGAAAGGGATATATCAACCTTGGCTACCGGCTCACAAGGGGAGGCTTCAAACAGAGAACAAGCTTCCCCAACCCCGTGCCTTCGCAAAAAGGGGGGAGCTGCAGGGGACGATGATCGAGAAGGACTAGGGTGGCCACCCTCGGAACTCGCACTGCTTTTCATCCTTCCCGAACACCAATCCACAACAATCTCACCTTTTCTCTGTAAAGCTAGGGGCCGAAAGGAAGAAGGGAAGAAAACAACATGAAAGAAAGAGAGATATAAAACGTGTCCACCGGCTCACAAGGGGAGGCTCAAACAGAGAACAAGCTTCCCGACCCCCGTGCCTCCGCAAAAAGGGGGGAACTGCAGGGGACGGAGATCGAGAAGGACTAGAGTGGCCACCCTCGGAACTCGCACTGCTTTTTATCCTTCCTGAACACCAATCCACAACAATCCCACCTTTTCTCTGTAAAGCCAAGGGGCCAAAAGCAAGAAGGGAAGAAAACAATAGGAAAGCAAGAGATATCAAACGTGGCTACCGGCTCACAAGGGGAGGCTCAAACAGAGAACAAGCTTCCCAAACTCCACGCCTTCAGAAAATGGGGGGAACTGCAGGGGATGGCGATCGAGAAGGACTAGGGTGGCCACCCTGGGAACTCGCACTGCTTTTCTTCCTTCCCGTACACCAATCCACAACAATCCCACCTCTCCTCCGTAAAGCTAGGGGCAAAAGGAAGAAGGGAAGAAAACAACACCAAAGAAACAAAGATCCCAAGAAAAGAGAGAAGCTCAACAGCACGCCGAGTAAATGTCCGCTAACCAAAAAGAAATCAAACAAGGCACCCAATCAAAAAGCATCCCACCTCTTCACACCATCCCACATGCATTCAGCTCAACATCCTTTCCAGCTTTACAAGATAGAAAACAAGCAAGAAAATAAATCACAACCTAAAACTGACCAATAGAAAAGACAAGGGCCACGATGAGACCAGTGTCTGGAGCATGTCACTAAGAGGCACACAGCCCCCCAACCCAGCGGCACAAGGCTTCAAACGACAAATAGACCGCTACCAATAACACAAAACCACCTCGCTCTTGCACCCTCCATGTACAAAACACTCGACAACCTTTCCAGTGAGAGAGTCAACGGGGGTCAAATAATCAAACTCCAAAGAGGAGTTGTCACAGGCCGACGCTCAACGCTGGAGAAAGTCGCGGGCCACAAATACATCGATGGTGCAAGGCCACTAGAGAGAGGGATGTTCGCAAAGCACACACCACGAAACAAAGAAATGACGCAAGTCCCACAAAAAACCCACAATCCAAAGGGAGGAACAAAGACACGACCCGCTACTTCTTTTTCCCTCAGAAGGGGAGTGGGTCACGAGAGGACGAGGAATTCCCTCGATGGCAAAGGCACGAGATAAGATTGCCACCCTCATGCCTGTCGGCAGGGAAAATTGCGATCTCGATGGAGCTCAGATCGAGGGATGGGTTTTTCATTACCTCGACACCCAACCCTTCCACGAG
>CM062805.1:806983819-807056319 GCA_031772625.1 Pinus tabuliformis | reverse complement strand
ATTGCGCTGAAGTCGAACATGGAAAGACATCGCTTGATTACCGGTCAATGATGTAAACCATTAACAAGCGCGAGAGGAATCACCGATAATGATAATGACCCTCAAGGTACTGCAGTACAATTCACGTGGTGTGAATAAAGGACTTGGCGTCGAACACCACGCAAAATCTTCTGGTCGAAGGTCATTGAGGTATACTTGTCGCCGGAAGTGAGAAACTTGCCATTGAGGCATGAAATCTTCAAAGTACTGAAGGGGGTGTTCCTAGATCAACTCCTTGGATAATGAGCTGATGTCGACAAGGAGCGATCCGTCAAAGGAGGGCCTTAATGAATCCCACATCAGTGACACGGAACGGAGTTAATGATTTTAATTGAGGTGAAAATAATCTGTGACATATGATTCAGGGTGGCAGTCATGAATGGATGAAGGATAATGTATGGCAGTGGATGGGACCCGGTTGACTCTTTCTGAACGACTTCTCTTGAACATATGGCGACACTGATGCGATGGATCGGTAGCATTACCCCAAATATGGATGGTATGGCAAGACCATGGTGATGTGACCGGTGAATGAAACAACCCAACCCGAATGTGATACGGAGGAAAAGTGTCATGTTCAAGAGCGACCTGCTACCATCAAAGTTTTCTTGATTTTTCCCAATTTTTCCCCAGTCATTGCTGACTAGTACCTCTTTATTTTTGTCAAGCTTGAGGAGGATAACATATGCTTGTTCTATAACCTGCCCTTCGGGCAAGCCCATCGCTATGTTTTAACGAGCCTAGCGATAGTGAAACTCGTTCTCGTCTAAAGACAATTTTGTCGCTATTTAATAATTTTAACGAGTTTAACGACAAGGATAACTCGGTCCTTTTCATTTTTAGAGAGTCTGAAAAGGTACATAAAGTTAACTCCACAATTCCTTTTTCGTCAACTAATCCCTTAAGTCCGAAAAAGTATAAAACAATACAAAAGAAATGAGTTTTCGATATCTTTAACGAGCCGAACAAAACAAGCACTCGATCTTTTTGTGCAATAATCCCTCAGGTCCAAAAAGATTAAAATCTAGAGGAGGGATAGCTCTTCCGGTCCTTTAACGAGCTGGAAGGCCAAAACTCAGCAATCTTTTCATATTTTACGAGTCAGTTGAAAAGAGCTTAAAGAAGACTCGTCTTTTGAGGAACGAGTGATAAACAGGGATAGCAACTGATTCCAGGTACAGGTTGGAATTTTCCAATCACGGTAGTGTCACAAGGATGGCTAGGTGAAATCACTCTTCGCAGCTGTTCCTCAAAATGGGTAAACAATTATATGGAGGTGAACGATCGGCCAAATGAAAATGGAGGTGGCAGGTGCAAACATGACCAAGGCTTTTATGGCTGATAAATTTACGATCACAGTGGTTATTTACCGGGATAGGTTCATTTTTTATTTAAAAATGAGCTTAAACTCTGGAGGAAACATTGCTCACTGCTTATATTTATTTTTTAACGAGCATGAAGACCGCGTTAAAACTGCTCGGATCTTGCGTTTATTTTTTAACGAGCATGAACTTTATGCTAAAACTGCTCGAGCTTATGTTTATTTTTTAACGAGCATGAACTATGCTGCTAAAACTGCTCGGTGATAAGTTTGCATGCCCCCAGCATAACAACGCAAATCGAGGTGCATGCCCCCCAAGCTTCATTGCATTCAACTTCGTGGTTGGAATGAAGGTTTACCTTTGAGATTTGGGAAGGAAATTGTTTCATTTTTTAATGAGGTTGACACAGTAAAAGAACTATCCTCATGACTCCTTGTTTCATTTTTTAACGAGGTTGACATGAGATAAGAACCGTCCTCGGCGTCCAAATCCATTAGATGTAGAAGGTTTCATATTCCACTGTGGCCACTTCCGCCAGATTACTCGGAGGCGGTAGGGCAAAAGTACCCATTAAGGCAGGGTATTTTAGGAGACCTACTCCGATATTTTGGAGCGAATGATTCCTTCCATGGATCATTGGAATGCTTCCCGTAACTTGCGAACTGTTGGGGAGAAAAGTTTGTTGGTCAACGATTGTAATTCCTCCTTGGAAGGGAAATGAAATCTTCCTAAAATAGGTCGACACAATAGCTGCCATGGCATATATCCATGGTCTTCCTAGTAGGATGTTGTAATCAAGATTCCCATCGATGACTTCAACATCTATTTCTACCGTTTTTCCCTCTAGTTCAACTTTCAAGTTATTTAGTATACCATATGGGGTATATGTCCTTCTGTCGAATGCTTTTAACGTCGTCGCAGACCTCGACAAGGTTGGAGATCCTAAATTTTTCCAGCAAATCATCGACATAATGCATGTAGATGCCCCCTCATCAATAATTGTTCGATGAACAATTTTGTTGAGGGCTTTCACTTGAATAAGGAAAGCTAGTTGAGCTGGTAACTGAGGGTCATATCCTTTATGATCAAAGGCCACAAGATTGGAACCCATTGGGTCAATTTCACCTATTGCTGATAATAAAGCTTGCTCTTGGGAGAAGCAATTTTGCGGTACCTCAAGTGTCGACATAACGGACGGCGATTGGGCCAGGTCCTCTATCTGTGCTATTTTCGCACAAGGATTAAATGTCGATTTGTGTACTGCTCCCTTTTGCGACTTTATCATTGGCTCAGGGACGATGGGTGGCACAACTTCGATCAAAGTTGTTGTCGAACTACTAGGTTGTTCATTAGCCTTGTTGTTCGACAGCTTTTGATTCCTGTAATCCTTATTCCTCGTCAAAGCATCATTTTGCTGCTTTGATACAGACAACATAAGCACTTGGGATCGGGAAGCATTTTGATTAGCAACCAGTTCGGTTCTCGGGCTTGGAAACGGATCAGTCAATACAGCTGAGGTTTTCGAACTCTTAAAGAATCTTTTAAGCTCAGCTTTGTATGGACAATCTGCTGTCCAATGATCCTCATCGCATATATGACACCCTGTAGGGGGTTTCCTTTTTCTCCCTTTCTTTTTCGTCTTGCCCCCTGGTTGCTTCAGTCGTTTGCCCTTGTCGTCCGACACGGCACTTACTTCCGAGGCAAGAAGTTCCTCATTTGCATTTTGACGGGAAATCATACGGGCCTTTTTAGATATAGCCTTTGTCGATTTCATGTCTGTTGCGCCAATCACGCCATCGCCAGCATGAGAGTCACTATTTGATTTAGGAGGAGGAGGAATTAAAAATTCCGGTCTAGGGGCGTCAGTTATTTTATCATAGAGCGTGCCGGACTGAGTATATACTAAGTCTAGATATTGTGCACGAGCAATAACTTGCTCCTCCGTTACGACTCCCCCCTTGGCCACATCTTCCGTTATGGTAGGAAGTAACGACTTTATAAACCATTCAGCTAACAGCTGATCTGGAACGTAAGTCTTTACCATCCTGCGACGAGAACGCCACTCATGTATATGATCGGATATATGCGTGGCCGTCGTCTGCTTGAAGTTGGTTAAGATTTCCGTTCTAGTTTCATACCTTATCGGTAATTGAAAATGGGTTAAGAAAGTCGTGGCTAGGGAACTGAAATTGTCGAAAGAGGCTCTAGGTAATTCAATATACCATTTAGCCGCTGGACCCGTCAATGTCCTCTGAAAAAGGTAAAGCCTTATCGAATCATCGTTCAAGGTGTTCGACGAACACCACAGATGAAAAGTCATGACGTGATTCGATGGGTCTTCACCTGGATTTCCATTGAATTTAGGAATGTCCGATGGAAGTTTATGCGGAATCGCTGGCCACCAAGGGGCATAAGCAATTAGATCATTCATCAGCCGGTTTAGATCTGGTAATTCTAGAGTTGCTACAAAGGGCAACTGTTGATTCAGGTTAGGTGAAGCATACCCAGGATAAGATGGAATCGCCTGAGCAGTGGGTCTTTGCATACCAGCATAATGTATTTGATGCTGGCAACTTTGACAAGTTTGATGGGCATAACCGTTACTATACGGTTGCCCATTACTTACAAAGACTTGTTGCTCAGGTCCTTGATATGATTGCTGGAATTGTAGTTGTTGAGTTTGAATTAGCTCTGGTTGTTGGACCATTTGTTGTTGTCCAATATTGGATGATTGACCAAGATGAGGAGTCATAGTACTTGTTTGAGCCTGAGTCGCTCCAGATAAGGAGGCACTAACCGGAGGTTGTGATTGAGTTGTCGAGACAAGAGGCTGTTGTATGGCAACCTGAGAAACTTGGGGTTGACATAAAACAGGTAGCGCTTATACTTGCGACGCAATCAACATACCAGGTATAGTGGCAACATTCGACACAGGGTGGACTGGTTGCATTGAATATACAACCCTTGGTTGATGAGGCAGTATTGGTACCCATCCGCTGGATGTAATTCCAGTTTGACCTGAACTTTGTTGTAAACTCCCATATGGTTGTTCTCCGGGGGGAAACAATGAAAAGGCATACTGCCCTCCATATGGTGGCAATCCAGTGCTTAAAGGGTAGATTGGCCTTTGAAGGCACATTGGATCAATTTGTTGAGTTTCAACATAAGAAATACCAGACGATAATCCGGATGAAGAAATAGGAACTAACCATGTCGTCGAAACAGTCTCTGATTGGACTCCAGCTTGTTGTTGACAATTTGCCGGGACAGATGGTATACCAGCGAACATCGTTGGAGTAGCAACAGGAGGCTCTGCCACTGCTGTGTCGGATGACACAGTCCTGGATGTCGACGGTTGTTCAGACATATTTAGTCTATCCAAAAGATTTCCTAGCGATTCTACAAGAACTTTGTGATGAAGGTAGACTAACTTCGAAGATCAACGCAGGAATAAAGGGTGATTGTTCCGTTTAAAATAAATTGTTAACGACGCTTTAGAACAACTTGCTTTTTCAGTTTTAAAGAGTCGAGAAAAAGCTAAAGATGACTCTAGTCTCCTTCGATGTTTTAACGAGCCCGAAGTGACAAATGCTCGGATGGACGTTTTCTGTTATAGAGTCTGAAAAAGGCCAAAAGAAACTGCTCTGGAGATCTACGCAGAGGGTGTGACAAAATTTTCGCAAAACCACAGAATACTTTTTACGGTACGGGTGGTCGATCTTCGTGAATGCTGTGTTCACTACATTGCGATCAGTAGGGCGGTCGACACGGCTTCCTAAGGATAAAGGATATATGCCTATAGGGGTCTCCCAATATATACGCGACGGTACGTGGGAGCACAAATCCGTACTAGTGCTATCGTCCCTCAGGAGGAATCACCCACCTTCCACGAGATCGACAGTCACTAGGCTTAACGACGCCAGAACACGTCTCTAGCCTAGACCTCTATGTTGTGCGTTATGTTGCAAAGCGTTGTTAGGTTCATTCAGTTTATTTTAAGTTGTTCCTTTTAAAGTTTGTCTTTCAGGATCACCACGAGATGTATGGTACAAATTCCTAAATGTAGTCTAAGATGATAAGCAAGCTTTATAATCTTTCAACTTTGAAAATCCTAGCTAATAAGGGAAAAGAGAGCGACTATCTTTTCTCAAAGAGAAATCAACACACTCTAATGCACTTTCCCTAAATCCAACATGCAAACTTATCAAATGCAAAATGCACAATGCATGTGTTTGTTTTCAACTTTCTTAGTATAAATGCCTACAAAGAAAGCTTTTTGCACAACTTTGAATTTGCTTTTACAATGATCAAAATAAACAAGTTCACTTTCTTCGAAATCAACAAGGGTAGAAGAGATTACAATCACTTTGCGATTTTCGAAATAAAGACTCGTTTTGATACTTTGAAAAGAACAAATTCAAACCAATAAGCAAAAGTAAAACTATAATCAATCTGAACAAACAGCCAATGAGCTCTCTTCTAAGATCACTTTCAATCAGATCTGAATCAAAGGCTACAGAAAGACTACTTTACTCATGCAAAGGAAGACTGTAAATGACGCCACAAACACATAAAAAAATTCACAATATTTTTTTACAAAAATTGGGGCGGAATTCAGGCAAAGAAAAGGGTTATCAGACCAGCACCTATACTTGGTTAAAGGCTGCTAAAACAGAGATCAAAGCAGGGCAAAAAAGGACAAAGAACCCCAGCTGCACAAGGCCACACTGGTTCAGCGCAGGTCCAACACTGTCAGTTTGACATTCAGCGCAGGTAGCCCCTTTGGGACCTGCGTTGAAATGCAGACTGCCTTCAGAGTGCCTGCGCTGAAGAGAGAAACTCTCGTTTCCCTTGGTTTCTGGGTCACAAAATGCTCAAAAATCCACTGTTTCAGGCCAAATCAGAAACACAAGCAAGGTATAAACAGAGGGATGCTTTGATAGGGTACTAAAGAATATCACAAGGATCAATCAAATCATTTGTGGATCTAGTTTAAATCATAGACAAGTCCAACATACTGGATCAAAGCAGCAACCTTTACTTTGCATCCGGGAAAGATGCAGTTCAAGAGTTGCTGTCAAGTCTATGAAGTAAAAAATGATGGAAACACAAATGAAATGAACAAACAAGTTCTCCCCAGTGGAGTCTCCAATTTGTTGTGGGGAAAAATGCCTATTTAGGACGATCCTATCCACCTAAGGTGTGACAGCGCCTTAGCAACAAACGAATACAGCTACCATGATTTCTTCATTTATGAAATATGAAAGAGAGGAGATCGGTAGACTTACCGTTGTCTTTCGGTTGTCCCTCGAACTAGATCCTCTTCTCTTTGTGTGTCCACAGCTACTTGCTTCCTCACTTGATCAAGAGAACAGCTACTTGATTCCCACGAGATCACAAGAGAACAGCTACCTGTGACAAGAGAACAGCTACTTGCAACAAGAGAAGAACACAATACAAAGGCAAATATACATATTCATAAATGATTCAGGATTAGAAGTAAATCAAATATACTAATGCAATTACACAAAATACACCAGCATATAGGAAAGAATCAAGATAGCTTTATTGAAAGTAACAGGGTTCAGGAAGAGATACAACCCATAGGGCTCCAACCCAGCATCTCCTTCCCAGCAGAATGGAATTCCTTCTTTAGCTCCTTTCAAAGCATAACACACCCAATATTTCTAGCCACAAACCAACAACAATTCTTTGCAAATACCAAATTCCAGCCCTCCCGATCTCATGTAGAAGAGATCTATATATAGGGTTATTGGAGAGAGGATGAGTCAGTTTGAGACTGGTCTGAGACTGACTAGTGTCCTCTCCCACTTCAGTTCTTGAGTCCACTTGGAGGTTCTTGCTTCCACTTGGAGATTTGGAACCTCTTACTCATCACTAGTCGAATTCCCTGATCCAAGTGTCATTTTGGAAGCTTCCTGGGCATTGACACCTTGAGAAATGACTCTGCCACTTGTCCAAACTCGCTCAGCGCAGGTAGCCTTCTTTGCAGTTGACATTCAACGCAGGTAGACAGTGGAGCAGTTGACATTCAGCGTAGATGCTCAGTGGAGCAGTTGACATGATCCAGAATTGCCTTGTTTTTGAGTGTTTTCAGGTGGAGAACTTTTGTTAAGTGTTGTGGTTTGCTGGCCTTGTTCCTCTAGGGGTAGGAACAACATGTTTAGGGACTTTGGATCCCTTGATTATTGACATTTCATGCTCAGTGATGCAAGGCACAAAAATGTCTATAACAAATACAAGAACACATATCTGAACAGGAGGAGGAGGGATCAGGCAGCTCCGCACCCCACGCACCCTACGTACAGGCAACCTAGGAGATTTCCCAAAGCTTTACCGACCAGACGATGAATAATTTTCCCCTACGGCCACCTCCACGCAAAGGAGGGAGGTCGAAGTGTTCCACCTCGAAATCCTTCTTCCAGATAACCCCCACTATCGATGACTATAGTAGCAAGCCTCCTCCCCATTGGACCACGAGCGCATACACAATTGAAACAACAAGTGCCCCCCAACCCTCCCTGCAAAGAGGCCACCTAGGAGTCCACCTGGACAGCAGCAATGGTGGACCTCGATCACATGATCGCTTGTGGCAGCCTCAATGCAAAGGAAACGGAAGGAAACAAAACAACAAGACCAACCGAGCCCACAACCTCTCTTAGAAATGCCCCCCGACCCTCCACGCCACGCACCGAGGCCACCTAGGAGTCCACCCGTGCCAGCAGAAACGGTGGACCTCGATCACTTGACCGCCTGTGGCAACCACGATGCAAAGGCAAAGGAAGGAAGTAAATGCAAATCAAGAGGGTTGCTACACAATACAAGAACACATATCCGAACAGGAGGAGGGATCGGGCAGCTCCGCACCCCACGCACCCTACGTACAGGCAACCTAGAAGATTTCCCACAGCTTTACCAACCAGACGATGAATAATTTTCCCCTATGGCCACCTCCACGCAAAGGAGGGAGGTCGAAGCGTTCCACCTCGAAATCCTTCTTCCAAATAGCCCCCACCATCGATGTAGCAAGTCTCCTCCCCGTTGGACCACGAGCGCATACACAATTGAAACAACAAGTGCCCCCCCAACCCTCCCCGCAGAGAGGCCACCTAGGAGTCCACCCGGACAGCAGCAACGATGGACCTCGATCACATGATCACCTGCGGCAACCTCAATGCAAAGGAAACGGAAGGAAAAAAACAACAAGACCAACCGAGCCCAAAACCTCTCTTAGAAATGTCTCCCCCGACCCTCTACTCCACGCACCGAGGCCACCTACGAGTCCACCCGCGACAGCAGAAATGGTGGACCTCGATCACTTGACCGCCTGCAGCAACCACGATGCGAAGGCAAAGGAAGGAAGTAAATGCAAATCAAGAAGCTCGCTACACAATACAAGAACATATCCAAACAGGAGGAGGGATCGGGCAGCCCCGCACCCCCCGCACCCTACATACAAGCAACCTAGGAGATTTCCCATAGCTTTACCGACTGGACAATGAATACTTTTCCCCTACGGCCACCTCCACGCAAAGGAGGGAGGTCAAAGCGTTCCACCTCAAAATCCTTCTTCCAGATAGCCCCCACTATCGACATAGCAAGCCTCCTCCCCATTAGACCAGGGGCGCATACACAATTCAAACAACAAATGCCCATAAACGTTGTGACTTAACATTTCCAACCGCAAAATCCTACCACGCACGCAATATGCAAGGGAAAAGCTGACCCCTCGATCAAACATATGGGCCAACACATCTATCAAAACCCCAAAGCCAACGCAACCACGAACAATGTGCACTTTGAAAGGAATGCCAACCCTTGACTTTACAACAAGGAGAACAGCGCCTCACATCGCCCGACAGAAAAAGCAAGCAAGAGGGAGGGTAGGTGGTTTACAACCAAAACCCTTCCACTTCCCTCTTAAATGCATGCATCTCAACCGACAATGCCAAAATGGAAAGAGTACAAGCACAAGACACCGGCACCATAAACAGCCAAACAATGAAGAAGCTACCCATCACAAGGAGCCACACCACAACAACCCATACAACTCCCAAAACTTGGAGCAAAAGGGGAATTGTTCACATATGCCTCCCAAGACAAGCATGGCCAACATTACCACTCATGCGCTACTGAGTGGGTATGGAGAGAAGATGAAAATCGGACACCCTACAAACGACCCAAGGCCATTCTTGAGGCAAACCCGAAAAACCAACTCAATTGCCAACCCACCTTTCACACGAAAAGCAAAACCCTCCACACCAAATAGGGAGGAGGTGAATAATATAACGAGGAGACAATTTCAATGGAGCCACAAATGGCTACCCAGCCCAATCAAAATTCTCTATTCGCAACAACCGAGGGGCACGATAGCGACATAGGCAACGATGGAGTTTTGGGGCTTCCATCTGGGACCGCAACAACGAAGGCTCAAAGGAGCGTGGAGGAAACTATCATGATTCTTATTGTTGGGATGGGAAAGAGGGATGGGGATGAGCATTGCCCACATTACCGCTCATGTGCTACCGAGCGGGGATGGAGAGAAGACGAAAATCGGCCACCCTACAAATGACCCAAGGCCATCGTTCGAGCAAACCCGACAAAGCAACTCGATTACCAACCCACCTTTCACACGAAAAGAAAACCTGTCACCTATATCTTCTGGAGGGGCACGAGGGGGACCAGGACGAGCCAAGGAGCCACACCACAACAACCCATACAACACAAAGAACTTAGAGAGCAGAAGGGGAATTGTTCACGTATGCCTCTCGGGACGAGCATGGCCAACATTACCGCTCATGCGCTACCGAGTTGGGATGGAGAGATTATGAAAATCGGACACCCTACAAACGACCCAAGGCCATCCTTCAGGCAAACCCGAAAACACAACCTGATTACCAACCCACCTTTCACACGGAAAGAAAACCTATCGCTGGTATCATCTGGAGGGGCACAAGGGGACCAAGACAAACCAGGGAGCCAAACCAGAGAGAAATTGTCCATATATGCCTCCCGGGACGAGCATGGGAAACATTACTGCTCATGCGCTACTGAGTGGGGATGGAGAGAAGATGAAAATCGGCCACCCTACAAATGACCCAAGGCCATCGTTCAGGCAAACGCGAAAACACAACTCGATTACCAACCCACCTTTCAGACGAAAAGAAAACCTGTCGCTGGTATCATCTGGAGGGGCACAAGGGGGACCAGGACGAGCCAGGGAGCCACACCACAACACAAAAACCCATACAGCTCCAAGGACTTGGAGAGCGGAAGGGGAATTGTTCACATATGCCTCCCAGGACGAGCATGGCCAACATTACCGCTCATGCACTACCGAGTGGGGATGGAGAGAAGATGAAAATCGGCCGCCCTACAAACGACCCAAGGCCATTGTTCAGGAAAACACGAAAACACAACTCGATTACCAACCCACCTTTCACACGGAAAGAAAACCTGTCATTGGTATCATCTGGAGGGGCACTCAGGGACGAGGACGAGCCAGGGAGCCACACCAGAACAGCCCATACAGCTCCAAGAACTTGGAGAGAGGAAGGGGAATTATTCACATATGCCTCCGAGGCCGAGCCTGGCCAACATTACCGCTCATGCGCTACCGAGTGGGGATGGAGAGAAGATGAAAATCGGCCACCCTACAAACGACCCAAGGCCATCGTTCAAGAAAACCCGAAAACGCAACTCGATTACCAACCCACCTTTCACACGGAAAGAAAACCTGTCGCTGGTATCATCTGGAGGGGCACGCGGGGACCAGGACGAGCCAAGGAGCCACACCACAACAACCCATACAACTCCCAGAATTTGGAGAGCGAAAGGGGAATTGTTCACATATGCATCCCAAGACGAGCATGGCCAACATTACCGCTCATGCGCTACCGAGTGGGGATCGGGAGAAGATGAAAATTGGCCGCCCTACAAACAACCCAAGGCCATCATTCAGGCAAACACGAAAACACAACTCGATTACCAACCCACCTTTTACACGGAAACAAAACCTGTCGCTCAGATCATCTGGAATTTGCATGGGCCCCCGCACGACCGAAACGAAGCGACAAGGGAGAAACAGACAAACGAGCAGCACGAAAATGAACAAAGCCAACCTCGGGTCACAACTTAGCAGTTTTTATACGGGCTTGTTGGCCCGTGCGCGCCCTTGCCCGAACGAATTTGCATGGGCGCCCGCACGACCGAAACGAAGCGATAAGCGAGAGCCGGGCAAACGAGCTGCACGAACGAGCACAAAGCCAACCTCGGGTCACAACTTAGCATTTTTTGATACGGGCTCGTTCGCTCGGGCGTGCCCTCGCCCGAACGAGTTCACACGGACGCCCTCAAACGACCCACCCGAATGATTTTGCATGGGTGCCCAAACGACCAAAACGAAGCAACAAGGGAGATCTGGGCAAACGAGCTGCACGAACGTGCACAAAGCCAACCTCGGGTCACAACTTACCATTTTTTATACAGGAAAGTTCGCCTGGGTTCGCCCTCACTCGAATGACCCACCCAAATGAGTTCACACGCACGCCCTCAAATGACCCGCCCGAACGATTTTGCATAGGTGCCCGAACGACCGAAATTAAGCGACAAGGGAGGGCCGGGCAAACGAGTTGCACAAAAGTGCATAAAGACAACCTCGTGTCACAACTTAGCATTTTTGATACGGGCTCGTTCGCCCGGGCACGCCCTCGCCGGAACGACCCGTCCGAACGAGTTCACACGGCGCCCTCAAACGACCCGCCCGAACGATTTTGCATGGGCGCCCGAACGACCGAAACGAACCGACAAGGGAGAGCTGGGCAAATGAGCTGCACGAACGTGCACGAAGCCAACCTCGGGTCACAACTTAGCATTTTTGATACGGGCTTGTCCGCCCGGGCGCGCCCTCGCCCAAACGACCCGCCCGAACAAGTTCACACGGGCGCCCTCAAACAACCCGCCCGAACGATTTTGCATGGGCACCCGAACTATCGAAACGAACCGACAAGGCAGAGTCAGGCAGACGAGCTGCACGAGCATGCACAAAGCCAACCTCAGGTCAAAACTTAGCATTTTTGATACGGGCTCGTTCACCCGGGTGCACCCTCGCCAGAACGAGTTCACACGGGCGCCCTCAAACGACCCGCCGGAACGACCAAAACGAACCGGCAAGGGAGAGCTGGGAAAACGAGCTGCACGAACGTGCACAAAGCCAACCTCGGGTCACAACTTAGCATTTTTGATACGGGCTCATTCGCCCGGGTGCGCCCTCGCCCAAACGACCCACCCGAACGAGTTCACACGGGCGCCCTCAAACGACCCGCCCGAACGACCAAAATGAACCGAAAAGGGAGAGCCATGCAAACGAGCTGCACGAACGTGCACAAATCCAACCTCGGGTCACAAATTAGCATTTTTGATACGGGCTCGGTCGCCCGGGCACGCCCTCGCCTGAACGAGTTCACACGAGCACCCTCAAACGACCCGCCCGAACAACCGAAATGAACCGACAAGGGAGAGCCGGGCAAACGAGCTGCACGAACATGCACAAAGCCAACCTCAGGTCACAACTTAGCATTTTTGATACGGGCTCGTTCGCCCGGGCGTGCCCTCGCCTGAACAAGTTTACATGGGCACCCTCAAATGACCTGCCCGAACGACCGAAACGAACCGACAAGGGAGAGACGGGCAAACAAGCTGCACGAACGTGCACAAAGCCAACCTCGGGTCACAACTTAGCATTTTTTATACGGGCTCGTTCGCCCGGGTGCGCCCTCGCCCGAGCGACCCGCCCGAACATGCACAAAGCCAACCTCGGGTCACAACTTAGCATTTTTTATACAGGCTCATTCGCCCGAGCGCGCGCTCACCCGAACGACCCGCCCGAACAAGTTCACACGGGTGCCCTCAAACGACCCGCCCGAAAGATCGAAACGAACCGACAAGGGAGAGCCGGGCAAACGAGCTGCATGAACGTGCACAAATCCAAACTCAAGTCACAACTTAGCATTCTTGATATGGGCTCGTTCGCTCGGGCACGCCCTCGCCCAAACAACCCACCCGAACGAGTTCACACGAGCGCCCTCAAACGACCCGCCCGAACGATTTTGCATGGGCGCTCGAACGACCGAAACGAGCCAACAAGTGAGAGTCGGGCAAACAAGCTACACGAACATGTAGAAAGACAACCTCGGGTCACAACTTAGCATTTTTGATACGCGCTCGTTCGCCTGGGCTCGCCCTCGCTTGAACGAGTTCACACGGGCGCCCTCAAACGACCCGCTCAAAGGACCAAAATGAACCGACAAGGTAGAGCCGAGCAAACGAGCTGCATGAACGTGCACAAAGCCAACCTCGGGTCACAACTTAGCATTTTTGATACGGGCTCATTCGCCCAGGTGCGCCCTCTCCCGAACGACCCGCCCGAACGAGTTCACATGGGCGCCCTCAAACGACCCACCCGAACGACCGAAACGAACAGACAAGGGAGAGCTGGGCAAACGAGCTGCACGAACATGCACAAAGCCAACCTCGAGTCACAACTTAGCATTTTTGATATGAGCTCGTTCACCCAGGCGTGCCCTCGCCTGAACAACCTGCCCGAACGAGTTCACACGGGCACCCTCGAACGACCCGCACGAACGACCCGCCCAAACGCGTTCACACGGGGGCCTCAAACGACCCGCTCGAACGAGTTCACACGGGCGCCCTCAAACGACCCACCCGAACGACCTTCCCGAACGAGTTCACATGGGCGCCCTCAAACGACCCGCCCGAACTATTTTGCATGGGTGCGCGAATGACCGAAACGAAGCGACAAGGGTGAGCCGGGCAAACGAGCTACACGAACGTGCACAAAGCCAACCTCGGGTCACAACTTAGCATTTTTGATACGAGCTCGTTCGCCCGGGCGCGCCCTCACTCGAACGACCCGCCGGAACGAGTTCACATGGGTGCCCTCAAACGGCCAGCCCGAAGGAGTTCACACGGGCGCCTCAAACGACCCGCCTGAAAGACCCACCCGAATGAGTTCACACGGGCGCCCTCAAACGACCCACCCGAACGACCCGCCCGAACGAGTTCACACGGGCACCCTCAAACGACCCGCCCGAACGATTTTGCATGGGTGCCCGAACGACCGAAACGAAGCGAAAAGGGAGAGCCGGGCAAACGAGCTGCACGAACGTGCACAAAGCCAACCTCGGGTCACAACTTAGCATTTTTGATACGGGCTCATTCACCCAGGCGTGCCCTCACCCGAACGACCCACCCGAACGAGTTCACACGGGCGCCCTCAAACGACCCGCCCGAATGACCGAAATGAACCGACAAGGGAGATCTCGGCAAACGAGTTGCACGAACGTGCACAAAGCCAACCTCAGGTCACCACTTAGCATTTTTGATACGGGCTCGTTCGCCCGGGCGTGCCCTCACCCGAACGACCCGCCCGAACGAGTTCACACGGGCGCCCTCAAACGACCCGCCCGAACGACCCGCCTGAATGAGTTCGCACGGGCGCCTCAAACGACCCGCCCAAATGACCCGCCCGAATGAGTTCACACGGGTGCCCCCAAATGACCCGCCGGAATGACCCACCCAAACGAGTTCACACGGGCGCCCTCAAACGACCCGCCCGAACGATTTTGCATGGGTGCCTGAACTACCGAAACGAAGCAACAAGGGAGAGCCAGGCAAACGAGCTGCATGAACGTGCACAAAGCCAACCTCGGGTCAAAACTTAGCATTTTTGAAACGGGCTCGTTCGCCCGGGCGTGCCCTCGCCTGAATGAGTTCACATGGGCGCCCTTAAACGACCCGCCCGAACGACCAAAACGAACCGACAAGGGAAAGCCGAGCAAACGAGTTGCACGAACATGCACAAAGCCAACCTCGGGTCACAACTTAGCATTTTTGATATGGGCTCGTTTGCCCGGGCACGCCCTCACCCGAACGACCCTCCCGAACGAGTTCACATAGGCACCCTCAAACAACCCGGCCGAACGACCGAAACGAACCGACAAGGGAGAGCCAGGAAAACAAGCTGCACGAACGTGCACAAAGCCAACCTCGGGTCACAACTTAGCATTTTTGATACGGGCTCATTCGCCCGGGCACGCCCTCGCCTGAACGAGTTCACACGGGCGCCCTCAATCGACCCGCCCGAACGACCTGCCCGAATGAGTTCACATGGGCGCCATCAAAGGACCAGCCGGAACGATTTTGCATGGGTGCCCGAACGACTGAAACGAAGCGACAATGGAGAGCCGGGCAAACGCGCTGCACGAACGTGCACAAAGCCAACCTCGGGTCACAACTTAGCATTTTTGATACGAGCTCGTTAGCCCTGGTGCACCCTCGCCCGAACGACCCGCACGAACAAGTTCACACGGGCACCCTCAAACGACCCGCCCGAACGAGTACACACGGGTGCCCTCAAACGACCCGCCCGAACGAGTTCACACGGGCGCCCTCAAACGACCCGCCCGAACGATTTTGCATGGGTGCCCGAAGGACCGAAACGAAGTGACAAGGGAGAGTCGGGCAAATGAGCTGCACGAACGTGCACAAAGCCAACCTCAGGTCACAACTTAGCATTTTTGATACGGGCTCGTTCGCACTCGCCCAAACGACCCGCCCGAACGAGTTCACATGGGCACCCTCAAACGACCCGCCCGAACAAGTTTGCATGGATGCCCTCGCCCGACCCGCCTAAACGAGTTTGCATGGACGCCCTCGCCCGACCCGCCCAAACGGGTTTTCATGGACGCCCTTGCTCGAACGACCCGCCCGAACGGGTTTGCGCGGACACCCTCGCCTGACCCGCCCGAACATTTTTGCACGGACGACCTCGCCTGACCCGCCCGAACGAGTTTACACGGGCTCCCTCAAAAGACCCGCCCGAACGAGTTTACATGGAAAACGACCCTCCGAAACGAGTGTTTACACGGAAAACGACCCGCTCGAACGAGTTTACAAGGGTCCGACACACGACCAAAACGAAGTCACAAGGGAGATTCGGGCAAACGGGCATCACGATCGTGCACAAGGCCCACGCCCCTTCACAACTTAGCATTTTTTATACGGCCACGTGTGCCCTGGGCGCCGTCACATGACACGACATGACACGACCCGACCCGTTTGCACGGGCACCCACACACGACATGTCCCAACCCGCCCGAACAAAATTTGGGGTTTCCAAGGGCGCACGACCCGAACGAAATTTCGGGGTTTCCGTGGGCGCACAACCCGAATGAAGGCACGAGGGAGCATCAGGCAAACGGGCCACACGAATGTGCAGAAGACACACGGGCGGTCACGACTTAGTATTTTTGGCACGCCCACGTGTGGCCGGGCACCCACACTCAGCACGACACGACACGACACGGCCCGATCGACCTTGTGCGAGCCGACGTGACACGGCCCGACCGGCCTTGTGCGAGCCGACCCGACCCGCCCGAATGCGTTTGCACGGGCACCCACACACGACACGACACGACCCGACCCAAACAAAATTTGGGGTTTCCTTGTATGCACAACCCGAACGAAATTTGGGGTTTCCATGGGTGCGCGACCCGAACGAAGGCACAAGGAAGCGCCGGGCAAACGGGCCACACGAACGTGTAGAAGGCATACGGGGGGTCATGAATTAGCATTTTTGGCACTGCCACGTGTGCCCGAGCACCCACGCACGACACGACCTGACCCACCCGAACGAAGGCACGACGAAGTGTCGGGAAAACGGGTCGCACGAACGTGCAGGAGGCACCCGGGTGGTCACGTCCTAACATTTTTTGCACAGCCACATGTTCCCGAGCACCCACGTGCGGCACGGCATGACCCGACCCCACTCGACTCGTCCGAACGCGTTTGCACGGGCACCCACACACGACACGACCCGACCCGCCCGAACGGAATTTGGGGTTTCCATGTGTGCACGGCCCGAACGAAATTTGGGGTTTCCATGGGTGCATGACCCGAACGAAGGCCCGAGGGAGCATCGTGCAAACGGGCCACACGAACGTACAGAAGACACATGGGCGGTGACGACTTAGAATTTTTGCCACGGCCACGTGTGCCGGGGCACCCACACATGGCACGGTACAACCCAACCTGCCCTGGGCGAGCCAACCCGAATTGCCCGAACGAAATTTGGGGTTTCCATGGGCGCACGACCCAAACAAAGAAGGCACACGGGCGGTCATGACTTGGCATTTTCGGCATGCCCACGTGTGCCTGCGCACCCCCACACACGGCACGGCACGGGATGACCCGACCCGCCCGAAGGAAATTTGGGGTTTGAATGGGCGAACGACCCGAACGAAGGCACGATGGTAGGAATATCTTTGACTCTGACACATAAATATACCTGGGGTAACATGTCCTTAATATCTTCAAAATTTTCTTTTAACTCTTTATAACACTTTAACATGTGCTAGGCCTATTTCAATGAGCAAGAAACTCAATGACAAATATAATATATATATATATATATATATATATATATATATATATATATATATATATTTATTTATTTATTTATTTTCTTGAATAAATACAAATATCAAAAGTACATTTATGAAGACCGAACCCAGTTACACTTCTTCAACACCCCCTCTCAACTAGGGAGGTATTCATAAATCATTACAAGGTGTTTGTCTATTTTTTAATCCTGAATAATTCACATAAGAGAAACCAGATTGGAAACCCATCTGTTATAGCATCATATTAGCCAACATTGTTCATAGCAAGGCCTTGACTAACACCTTGGTCATTGTCTCTAAAGGTACATACCCACCCAGGTGTTCCCTGAGTATGACCTTCCAGGACAATTCTTGTCTTGGGTTCCCATCCCTCAAAGAATATCGCTCCTCTTGCCTACTCTTGACTTGGGTGCCCTACACATCCTCAAAGAGCAACAGATGCCAAATGATTGCCCAATCCTCCCGTTATTTCTTGCCAAGTGAAGACAAGAATGTTGTGTCTATCTCTTCCCCTTGATTAGGGAAGACATGCCCAAGTTTCCTCTGACAAGGAACTTGCCCAAGCTCCTTTGTAGTTGGGAACTTGTGAGAACTCCCTCTTAGCTAGGGACTTGTCCATTCGTCAACAACGTCTTCTTCGTGGGTCCTTCAACCGCTTGATCTCCTTCTTTCCTTCGATGTCATGAAGTCTTTGTTTGAACTTCTTCTTGGCAGGGTACCGGCATCAATCACTTCCCCCTTGGTTTGTCATGTAATTGCTCCCTTCATGGAAAGTGGCCTTCTTGATATATATCAGGTCCTTTTTGTCATCTAGCTACTCCTTTGTCACCTTATCTATCCTTCATAACACTTATCACATGGATGCTTAGTTGTAGTCGCTTGTTCCCATACTTTGTGTTGGAGAGGTAAATCCCCTCTAAGGATAGAGGCGATCCCTACTAGCCCAGAATGGGTCTAGCAACAATCAATCAATGCTATCGTGCAAGCTCCTAATTGCAAATAAAAGAGAGGTAATGCACACCTACTTGGATTCCAACACTATTGTTTGATGAAGAGATGCGGCTCTCGCTCCTTCGCTCTGGCCGGTTACGATCCTCCACGATCTCCGTGAATAGATACCTGCACACACGAAGAGAAATGCAAACACAAGTGTGAAATCTAATAAATGAAATTATACATCAGTTAGAAAGGATGTAATTCACATTAACCATTACAAAGACAAATGAGAATGGAACCATAACAGTAGTCATCTATTATTAATCAATAACAGAGAAAGGTACAACCAAAGTTCTGACGCTGAGTCCTTCTCTAAAGGGTCCAGCCAGCAAGTCTCTTAAGCATTCACCCTTGGAGGTAGATTCTCCCAAGACAAAGCTCTCTCTCTCACACAAGCAATACTCACAACCTTCCTTAAGCTTCCTCTAGCAAATCCAAACTTGTCACACCAACTACCTACTAACAGCAGCAGTCTAAGCACTATGAATTCCACACTATCCAAACTAGCTGCTCATGGCAATGGTAGAGACTTAAATAGGAGAAGGGGTCTCCATGAATGGTGGGAGGATGAGCTTATCTTCAAGGAAGGTGGTTTCAAATGACAAACAGACATGCCATAGAAGGGAGGGCGATACCCACAAGGCCAACAACCAAGTCTGGAGTCATCTGGAAGGCTGGCTGTTGGAACAAATTCGCCCAAACTGGATCAGCGCGGGTATATAACTGGACTGGGGCGTTGACAGCGCATCCTAATAACAAAGCAGGCTGTGTCAGTGCAGCTTAATAATTTCATAGGGTGCGCTGGCTCATGAAATTCGACCAGCGCGGAAAACCCATGTGCTTCTGCGCTGGCAGCGCATCAGTTACACTATCAGCCGCCAGTCAGCGCGGTTATTTTAATAACAGTCGCGCTGATGAAATAAACTTTGGCAAAGTGGGTCATTTGGCCAGTTTAGAGAGCATGAGCATGGTTATTTGATTTCATGACACAGTAGGGAGACTGACAGGGAGACAGTGACAAATTACTGCGTAACAGATGCCCCCTAAAGCATGAAGCCCGAGAGAGTGGGAGGGTTGAAATGCTTTACAAAACTGCTGAACTGGAATGCCACCAGGAAGGACCTGCACGAATGTACAACTGATATCTCGATTACATGTAGTCCAGGCATGGGCACAGCCATCCAAAAGACATACGAAGAAGGTCTGTGGTATGGACACAGCCACCCAGCTGAAGAGACCATGATGATAAGAAGGTATGGTCGCAGGCATCCAAAGACTCAGGTATGGGTGCAGCCATCCATCAATGAGTCATGTAATAATAATCCACAAAATCGCAGCCTGGTTCGCAACAGACAAAAACCAGGGTCTAGCGCTCCATCCCAACCCAAACAAAGTACAAGTCCAAGCATGTGAATACATGAGCTGAAGTCGAACATGCATGAACATCATCTGATTACCAGCCAATAATGAAAACTGTTAACAGACGCGAGAGGTACCACCAATAATGACAATGGTCCTCAAGGTACTTATAGGTACAATCCGTGGCGTGTGAATCAATGAGTTGGTGTCGAACACCCGCAGAATCATCCGAGCGGAGGCCAATGATGAAAACCTCACGTCGAACATGAAGAACCTGCCATTGAGGCATGCAGGCTCTAAGGCACCTGAAGGGAGTCTCTAGGTCACTTTCCTGGATAATTAGCTGAAGTCGACAGGAAGTAACCTTGATCAAAGGTGGGCCATGATGTTTCCCACACCATAGACACGAGACAGATAAGGATAAAATGTTTTGTGTGAGACATCAGAGGGAGGTGGTAAGCTTGCATAGGCCAACTTCTCTTGAACATATCAGCGGCACAACAACGGATTTGGCAGTATCTGACATCAAATGAGCAGAGGTCATGGTGACAGGGCAATGAGCAGATGAGAGGTCAAAATAGGATAACCCAAACCCATGGAGGCTAGTGTAAAACAAGATGAGAAATCCCCACCCAGACACGAATGCAGACGAGCGCCATGT
The DNA here is from genome assembly GCA_031772625.1 of Pinus tabuliformis. Taxonomy (NCBI): domain Eukaryota; kingdom Viridiplantae; phylum Streptophyta; class Pinopsida; order Pinales; family Pinaceae; genus Pinus; species Pinus tabuliformis. Next base: position 807,035,440 of record CM062805.1, on the reverse strand, counting down.
TCAAGAGCGACATACTGCCGACACGACCATTATTACAGTTTCAATTCCCCCACCATTTCTGGCAGGTACCCCAATTATTTTTGGAGGACAAGCTTGACGAGGATAGCATATGCTTGGGAAGGCGTCATTTTGACGATATCCAATGTCATTAAGTTTTAACGAGCCTGACAAAGGAAGAACTCAACATCTTTTCTTGTTTAGAGAGTCTGAAAAGACAACGGAAAAGAAAACTCCAGGGGGGTCCTTTTTTCGTAAAGTTGTGTCTCTCGAGCCCGAAAAAGTATAAAACAATGCTCTAAAGAACTGCCCGACCAGTATGATCGAGGAGTACTTTTTGTGAATAGTGACTTCGACCCGAAAAAGTAAAAAAGCGGTCGGAAGTACGTCGTTTTGGGGCCAATAACGAGTGCGAAACGACAAACACCCGGCGATCTTTTTAAGTTAAACGGTCGAAAAAAGAGCTTTAAAAGCGACCGCCTCTCGTTCCGTTTAACGAGTCGAGAGGGAACCCGGCCATCTTTTCTTACTTTACGTCGGAAAAGAGCGTGAAGACGACGTTTTTTTTTTGGGACCAAGTGTTCATAGAATTGTTGTGACCACGCCGGTTACTAGAACCTGCAGAAGAACACCACCCGCGTAAACCTGTTCAGCATGTTTAAAACATAGTAAAACATGCATAAAAGCATAATATAGCGACATTAGTGCTAAATCCATGGTAAAAACATGACAAAAACCCACATTTATAAAAAAACCATAGTCAATTAATATTTTTTTACTATAAATAGGGGGGTAAAAGTCATTTTTTACCATTGTTATCATTTTGAGTTGTGAAGAACGTTGTGGAGCTGCGAGGTTGACGGAGCGATTTCCATCCCGTGCGGGCACCATTCATCCGGCAGCTTGTTCCAGGTAGGTTCTCCTCCCCCTGCGCTTTAATTTGAGTCTTTCTGAGAGCAATTCCATGGTGGGAAGTGGCCCTTTGGGCAAATTTTTTGAGCGTTGATGCGCTCTCGGTCAGCGCGGATATCCTCATCGGGTCCGCACTGATCGATTTATTTTACACACACCACCACCCGGGTCAGCGCGGAACACACGTGTGCTTCCGTGCTGACCCAGGAATAAAAACACTGGGGCGCCATTATCAGCGTGACTGTTTTAAAAACAGTCGCGCTGACGCCGTGAAATTTGATTTTTTAAAAAATTGAACGTGCAAACTTCAACGGTTAGGGTCTTAATATTTTTCTATGGTCTTGCAGGACATAATGGCCTTTGTTTGGCAAGAGAGAGCTCACGATGATGAGGATATAGCCGCTTATGCCATTGCGGAATGCCAAAATGCAATGCGGGCATGCGGGTTCTTAAAATTCTTCCTTACTCCGCGCCTGAGGGTGCAACCTGATCTTCTTGAGCTCTTAATCAGAGCTTGGAACCCAGTCGACGGAAAATTCACAATCTGTGGCCGGGACATTGAGTTTGACTCCACGGATATCTATTTTTTGACTGGATTGTCACGCCGGGGCCAGATGCCCATCCTGGAGGGGCAACGGCCCAGCGGTGAGACCCTTGACCAGCTCATGGCTCGAGTGTGCCCACGGGCCGTTAAAACACGGAGTGGGAAGGTTGGTATTCCGACGGTGGATGACATCGTTCTTCGCACCATACTCTTCATGGTGACATGGGCAACGGGCTCTTTGGCCAATCATGAGGCCTCAAAGACCCATCTACTACTGGCTCTTGAGTGCTTACAACCCACCATTTTTAACTGGGCAGCAGCAGTGACGACCAGCATGAAGAGGCAACTGAGCAACTGTCGACGCGGAGAGTCGAAGCAGTTTGCTTATGGGTCGCTCTTACTTCCACTCATGCTGGAGCGGGTGCCGGCCCTACAGCTACAGAACATGGTCGTGGATCCACCCAGAGGTCCCCGGGAGATGAGGGCCAGTCGATGGGGCCGTGTCATGCCGCGCGGAGGTGGCGGCCGCCCAATGGCTTAAGGAGTTTATTTCCGAGAGTGGCTGGATCGACAGGTCATTTTCGTAGAGGACTGGCCATATGCTGGTATCGACTTTCGCGGTGATCCCGACATGCCACTGCCCGCGGGAGAGCATTGGGATGATGGAGGTATGACACTTGATCTCTTTTCAATATTTTTTAATGTTTTTAATTTTTCATGTACATGTCTTGATAAATGTCATGGTGTGAAGATGTGGGACCCGTGAGACCCATTTGTCTAGCCCCAGAGGCACGGAGAGAGGGGCAAGGTGCTGGAGTCCTGGCTCTGGCTCCTCCAGGAGTTGACACGATGGAGACTATAGCTCACAACCTCGATGGTTTACTGGTGGGGGTGCGAGATTACCAGGGGGTCGAGGAGGTCCTCATAGCTTCTCAGATCCACACAGTGGGGGTGGAACCCAGGATGCACCGCCTTTTGAGGCGGGTGGCACGGGCAGCTGTATGCTATAGAGAGCATAACCCAGCTCAGTAGCCATCTAGGTTTTATTTCCACTGATTTTTTGAGAGACATATGTCTCGGATGTACTGAGGACACCAGCTTTACTTTAGACATATACACTTATTTTTGAGCGCCTTAGTGCGCCACACGATATATATATATATACCGATTTTGGATGGATCTTTTACATATGATGATGTTTTATATGCTATGCAAATGTCTAATACAAATGTGATCTAATTGTATCAGTTGCACAACATGCGATCCACATATTTTCATTTTTCACGCAAGCTTAAAAGCACACATGCAAACTATGCTTGGAAAATAATTTATTTACATATGCTTATTCTATGATCTTATTATGCTTTCTTCGTCTTCTTGTATGATATTTATCTATTACGCAAATGTCTGTCCAACACATGGTTTGCCAATGCATCAGTTAACGTATTTAATCGTCTCAGAATGTGTTGATATGTGATGTAATCAAAATTCCTTTCTAACAATCTCCCACGTAAATACAACCTTAGAATCCGTTGGTCTCTGACGGAATATCACCCATTGAGTTGATGGACGACAAGTTGAGAGTCCAGGTTCACCACCAATGCACGAATGCCGAGATCAACTGCTTCGGCTAGTAATTCAATTACAACACTGTATTCGGCAACATTGTTGGTGGTACGGCCCAAGCACACGCCTTGAAGATCTAGCAACTCGCCGTGAGGATCGTAGATCGCCCACGCTGCAGAAGACAAATTGCAAGTGCTACGGCAGGCGCCATCGGTGAAACCAACATAAGGTGTACTAGACATCTGCACAAGAAGCAGAAAAAACAATAAGAGGCAAACACGCCTTCTCACAAAAGCAAAACAAGAAATTATGCACACACATAACACACTTGCTAAGAACACACGTATGTACAAACTAGGTGCATGAAATCATGCATAGTATTTTTTCAAATAGAGCCCGTTGCGGGGCTTGTCAAGAGGATTTCCTTCGTAGTCGATCAGCTCATATGCCCCCTTTTGCAAAACTCTCTTCACGATATAGGGGCCTAGCCACATGGATTCGAGTTTACCTGCCCCCAGCTTATCCTTAGCTTGATCATAGAGCAGTACTAGATCTCCCTCAACAAAGGAACGAGGTTGAATGGTATTGTCGAAGTGAGCCTTAACCCTCTTCTTTTGCACTTCAATAGCTAGAGAGGCTAAGCGGAGAGTCTTGTCTAGCCGTTCTAGATAAAGAAGCCATTCCTCCACTGGAGTGGTGTTAGGAAGCAACTCAACAGCTAACTTTAATGAAGGAATCTCACACTCAACAGGAAGGGTGGCCTCTAGTCCATAAACAAGCTGAAAAGGAGTGAAACCGGTGGCGTCCTTCACAGAGGTCTGGTAAGCCCACAAGGCGGGGAACAGCATCAGATGCTAGTTAGACTTGTGCGTATTCATGGTACGTTGGAGCATTGTGATCAAAACTTTTTTCACAGCTTCAACTTGGCCATTGGATTGAGGGTAATACGACGTCGAGCTATCTTGACACAGGCCTAGCTGGGTCGTTAGTTCCGTCATCATGTGATTACGGAAATGTTTTCCGTGATCTGTGACGATAGCCTGGGGGACTCCGAACCAAGTAATGACATGAATGAACAAAAATTGCGCCGCTGTGTAACCGTCTTCATTCAATGTAGGCATCGCTTCGGCCCATTTGGTGAAATAATCCATGGCAACGATGATATACCAATGCCCCCCGGCCGAACGAGGGTTACAGGATGTATAATCGATGCCCCATTTGGAAAATGGACCTACGGTAACAACAGGGTGCAGTGGTGCAGGAGGTGCACGCATTTTCCGGTGGTAGACCTGACATTCATGACATGCACGGACGGCAAGGATGCAATCCTTGAAGATAGAAGGCCAGAAATAACCAGCACGGAGGATTTTCTGGGCGGTGGCATATCCGGACATGTGGCTGCCACAAGCACCAGAGTGGCAGTCATTCAACACTCGCTCAGCCTCCTCGAGAGTCAAACATCGGCGGAGAATAGAATCAACGCCGAGGCGGTACAGGGTATCGCCAATAATGCGATAGGGTTGAGATTGGTGACGAATCCTCCGTTGAGCGTCTTTTGATACATTAGGACGGAAGGAAGACGTCTGCAAATATACTATGATGTCCCCATACCAAGGGTCAAGGGTGCTGATTAGAAACAATGTTTCATCCGGGATATGCTCTTCCGAACGAGATGGTGCAGAAGGGGATGGCAAAGAACAGAGCAATTCTGCAAAGACCAGAGATTTCTTAGACTTGGCAGCAGTAAATTCCAAGTCAAACTCTTGTAGGATGACAATCCATTTCGAGTACTTGCCCCCTAGCATATGACGCGACAAGATGTAGGTCATTGGGTTGCAGTCGGAAATCACGATCGTAGTGCGCAGCAGGATATAGTGCCGGAATCGTTGGACAGCGCAGACAGCTGCCAATGCCAACTTCTCGACATAAGCGTAGCGAGTTTCCGTATCCAAGAGATTTCAACTAAGGTAATAGATAACGTGCTCGTTGCCATCATCATCATCTTGCACGAGAACCATGCCGATGGTGGTGTCAGTGGCAGCTAGATAGAGAGTATAATCAGGGTGGTAGTTTGGAGGTCTTAAGAGTGGGGCCGAGACAAGCAGGTCCTTGAGTCGCTCGAAAGACTCCTGGGTGATGGCATCCCAACGAAAGGGTTTGTCTCGCTTTAATAACCGTGTGAAACCCTTAGCCACCTGTTACACTAAAAAATGTCACCTTGACTACTTACAGTTAGTATGGCTCAAATCAACAAGTCATGCTACCCTCTTAGGCAAGTCTCATGCCTCTGTTATCCATCTCAAACTCAAAGAAGAGAGAAAGTCTTGTAAAAATCATGTTTATCTCTGGGGTCGCAGGTTCTCTCTAGCCTTACCTGCGGGGACGCTGACCATGTTCACAAAATCTGCGTCCATAGACGCTCTGTATGTTAAGGGACAGGTGCGTCCCTCTGTAAAAGGCAAAATGCGCGAGTTTTATCTTGAAAAAGTTACTTGTGGTTACTTCTAGAACATTCTAGAGGTCGGTTTGATGAAATGGATGCGCCTCCAGTTGGTTCATGTATCTCTATTAAGGGGGAACTTATCCCATCAATAAGGGAGCTATCCCACCCAAAGAGGGGGATGATCCCATTGATAGTGGACCTGAATAACCTCTTTACAGCACTATAAATAAAGGCATTGAGCCAGAAGGAGGGGAGGTTGGAGCTATACATTTTCTTTGGGTAAATGCTGCAGGATTTAGGTCTTCCATTAGAGCCTTTGTGAGGAGAGATTGTCTTCACTTGATTCTACTTGGGAGAGGGTGAGCTTTGTCAAAGTAGAGGAAAACCCTTGATGGACCCTGGGAGGAACTTGCACAACACCAAGGCCAGGTTGTAAGAGTTTCTTTGTTTCGTTATTAATACAAACTGGTTTATTTTTCTCAATAGCTTGTGTTAATGAGTTATTTCATGTGTTCCTTGGTCTGCATGTTGAATATATGTTTTATTATATGAAATGCAAGTGCTTGGTAATTGTTTGATTGTTTGTGGTTGCAGGAATTGACTTGAAGGAGGAGCTCATCCGGATCGTCAAGAACGGACTTCAACAACAGCGTTTTGGAATAAGGTAAGCCTAAACACTTGTAGTTTTCATGTTGTAAAAGGTGTATTTAGAGAAAGATCACTCCATTTTGTCTTGTTTGTCATTAGAATGTCTTAGACTTCTAGGAAGGTCAGTCGTGTCCGCACCCTTGACAGATTCCGTGTGACAAATTGGTTGATTATTTTACTAAGTGGGCCGAGGCGATGCCTACATTCGACGCAAGCGGCAAGACAGCTGCACTTTTCGTATTCAATCATATCATAACTAGGTTTGGTTTCCCACAAGCAATCATTACGGACCATGGAAGCCATTTTCGAAATGTCATGATGACTGAACTTACAAGCCAGCTTGGTTTGCGCCACGATAGCTCTACACCTTATTATCCGCAAGCCAACGGTTTGGTTGAGTCAATCAACAAAGTTCTAGTCGTCATGATTCGACGGATCATTGGTATCCATCGAACGAATTGGCATAACATGTTATTTTCGGCACTATGGGCATATCGAACTTCAGTGAAAAATTCAACAGGTTTCACCCCTTTTCAGCTAGTTTATGGCTTAGAAGCTGTGTTACCTATTGAGTGCGAAATCCCATCACTTCAAATGGCTGTCGAATTACTTCCAGCTACTTCCGAAGAGGAGAAACGGTTGTTATACTTAGCTAAATTAGATGAGACTCGACGTGACGCTACTTTAGCTATCGAGACTCACGCGAAACGAATGAAAGCTCAGTACGATAAAAATGTAACCCCTCGAAGTTTTTCGGAAGGAGACCTAGTACTATTATATGATCAAGCGAACGATAAGCTAGGTGCTGGAAAATTCGTTCCCATGTGGCATGGGCCCTACATTGTAAAGCGAAAGCTAGCAAAAGGGGCTTATGAGTTAGTTGATTTTGATGGGGACTCTTTGGGCAAACCCAGAAATGGACTTTACCTAAAGAGGTATTATGCTTAAAATGATGGATGGAGAAATTTTTAGATAGGTTAGATTTCCTTTCTAGCTAGCAAGTGTGTTAGTTTAGTCAGTGTGCTTAGCTTAGCAAGTGTGGTTTTTCGTCATTATTTTGGCTCATCTTGGTTTTACTCTTGATATTGTAGATGTCGACGCCTCTCCAAACATACATTGGATTTGCTGATGGTGCTTGTCGTAGTACACGGAATATCTCTTCCGCAGCTTGGGTTATCTATTCACCCTCTGACGAGTTAGTTTCTATGCATGGGGTAAGCCTCGGTCAAACAACGAATAACATTGCAGAATACAGTGCAGTGGTTGAATTATTATCCGAATCTATTTCATTTGGAATTCGACGTTTGATAGTGAGGTTAGATTCTGAACTTGTTGTATTACAGCTTAATAGAGTTTATGCCATTAGAAATCCTGTGTTATTAAGGTTGTTTTTGAGAGTGCGTCTCTTGGAACGTGAATTTGATTACATTGAATATCAACATATTCCAAGGTCTTTGAATACATTAGCAGATGCAATTGCTTCTCGAGTGTTGGACAGACATTTATAATAATCATGCAAGTAAATTTAAAGACATTTCATCATACATGTTAAACAAGATAAGCCGATAATAGTGATATATAGATATAGATAGAAGTGTGTCCAAAAATATATACATCGTCTTCGATCATAGGTTTAACACACCTTATGATCGGCAAAATGATAGTGCAAAAAGTCAAAAATGTCACATGTGACTACAAAAGTGACTAGTCAATCACTGGTGGTGCTCTCTGTACGACACCACTGCGCGGGCTATCTTGCGCAGAAATCTCCTAAACGGTCCAGGGACTGCGACCACGAAGCGCTGAAGCCTCATTGGAATATCATCCATAGTAGTCTCAGGTATATCTGCCGTGAGACGCTCTAGATCATGCTCCAAATCGGCTAGTACTTCTGCTGTCGCATCCTGTAAGGCCGGTGCCGGTGCAGCTGGATGTCGTCTGTCGTAAGGCCGGAGATTGGCTGGACGCTGTGGTCCAACATCTGCATTTTTAAAATTTTACTGTTACTTTGAGACGATATATATGAAAAATAAAAAATACATAATTAGAAAAATAACTCATTAACACAAGCTATTGAGAAAAATAAACCAGTTTGTATTAATAACGAAACAAAGAAACTCTTACAACCTGGCCTTGGTGTTGTGCAAGTTCCTCCCAGGGTCCATCAAGGGTTTTCCTCTACTTTGACAAAGCTCACCCTCTCCCAAGTAGAATCAAGTGAAGACAATCTCTCCTCACAAAGGCTCTAATGGAAGACCTAAATCCTGCAGCATTTACCCAAAGAAAATGTATAGCTCCAACCTCCCCTCCTTCTGGCTCAATGCCTTTATTTATAGTGCTGTAAAGAGGTTATTCAGGTCCACTATCAATGGGATCATCCCCCTCTTTGGGTGGGATAGCTCCCTTATTGATGGGATAAGTTCCCCCTTAATAGAGATACATGAACCAACTGGAGGCGCATCCATTTCATCAAACCGACCTCTAGAATGTTCTAGAAGTAACCACAAGTAACTTTTTCAAGATAAAACTCGCGCATTTTGCCTTTTACAGAGGGACGCACCTGTCCCTTAACATACAGAGCGTCTATGGACGCAGATTTTGTGAACATGGTCAGCGTCCCCGCAGGTAAGGCTAGAGAGAACCTGCGACCCCAGAGATAAACATGATTTTTACAAGACTTTCTCTCTTCTTTGAGTTTGAGATGGATAACAGAGGCATGAGACTTGCCTAAGAGGGTAGCATGACTGTTGATTTGAGCCATACTAACTGTAAGTAGTCAAGGTGACATTTTTTAGTGTAACAGATTGCCCCCTAAAGTGCGAAGCCTGGAATAGAATAGGGTTTTGTAATTCTAGGAAGGGTGAAGCGCTTTATCATTTCAAGGATTGCCTTGTGGATGGCCTGGTTGGAACCTGCAATTTTCAACACAAAATACATGGATAAGATTATATCATCACTGAGGTAGGCATTCCCATACTCAGATTCAAAACTTTAACTAATGGACTAACTATTCTGATACAGGAATGATCTTGCAGTACATTATTTTTATAGACTTTTGTAGACACAGTATGGACGCAGCCATCTGTTTATGATAAGTCTACATAGACAATGAATACAAAACTCCTCGCAGCCTGGATGGTAGAAACTAGATCCAGGGTCTTCACTTCTACTTCCCGAATTGGTACGATTCTAGCCATGTGATTAAATGATTCGATGTCGAACATGGTAGAAACCACTTGATTACCAGTCAATGATGTAAACTGTTAACAAGCGTGAGAGAAACCACCAGTAATGTCAATGGTTCTCAAAGTACCAAGCACAACCCGTGAAATGTGAATAGATGTTTTGATGTCGAACACTTCACGGAATCCTCTGATCGAAAGTCAATGATGTAAACTGACGTCAAAGGCGAGAAACCTGCCATTGATGCATGCAGACTTCAAGGTACTGTCGATTCCTAAGTCATCTTTCTAGATAATGTGTCGATGTCGATAGAAAGCGACCCGTTGCAGGCAAGCCCGCAACACGAAATCATTGTTCAAGTTGAAGAAATGTTGCTGTAAGGACTGACTCAGGGATGGTCAAATGGATGACAAGTATTTTGCAGATGAAAGTTTTGCTTGCAGACCTCTTGAACACATAACGACACAACAGATGGTTTGGTGACGAATAACTCAAAGTTGATCCCTGAACCCGGTTAAAGATTTTCAAAGTGATTTAGTCAACTGTGAGGTAAAAGATTTCCCAACCCAGGTGAATGAAAAGTGTCGTGTTCAAGAGCGGTAATAAAGTTTCTTCTGAGGCAAAAGGTGACAAATAGGTTCATTCTTCTCTTTTTTCCCCCACCATTTCTGGCAAGTACCTCTTTATTTTTAACAAGCTTGAGGAGGATAACATATGCTTGATTATAAGCTCATCCTTCGGACGAGTCCAACCTAGTTTAAATGCGAACCCTAGGAAGGAGTGGTTCGTTCCTGTTTGTAATTGAACAGGTCCTTTACTGTAAAAGTTTAACGAGCCCAGTATAGGAGAAACTCGGCGTTTTTCAATTTTAGAGAGTCTGAAAAACTTAAGGAAACTCCACGTTGAACTTTTTCGTATATTTGTGTCCCTCAAGCCCGAAAAAGTATAAAATAATACCTGGGGGAACCGCTTGATCTTGCGACCAAGGAGTACTTTCATAATAGTGTCGTTGACCTGAAAAGTAAAAAGCGATCAAAGACACGTCGTTTTATTTCCTTATCGAGTTTGAAACGACAAAAACCCGGCAATCTTTTCCTGATTTTGCGGTCAGAAAAGAGCTAAAAGGGGACCGTCTTTTAATTCCGTTTTAACGAGTGAAAAAGAAACACTCGGCGATCTTTTCATGTTTTAGGAGTCAGAAAAGGGCTTAAAAGATGACTCTGAAATTTTGTTTGTGAAAAATTACAATTTCCCTCGAAATCCCTTCGTCCTGCACAAAAGCGACACATTACTCATACCTGTTTAAAATAGGCAAAAATACATTTGAAAACATCTTTTCATGGTAAAAAATGAACTAATTCATCCAAAAAACCTATAAAAAGACCTTTTACCATGTCATTTTTACCGTTTCACTGTTGAGGTTGAAAAAGGAGCTTTTGACAAGAAACTTCCCGTGGTTGCTGCGGAAAATCTGACCGTCGGAATCGAACGCCGCTTCACCGAGGTATTTTACACATCCCACTCTTCATTTTTATCCGTTTAGTTTTTTGTTTTTGGTCTCTGTTTCATTTTTTGGGGGGGTTTTGGGTTCAAAATGCGCCCCTCGGCGGACGCAGGTGCCCTTCGGGTGACCCGCGTCCCCCGACTTTTTCTCACACGGGAAAAAGGTCTGGGGACGCAGTCCGCCTTCAGGCGAGCTGCGTCCGGACGCCCTGTGCTAAAAAGCCGGGGTGCGTCTTCCGCAAACTTCAAAAACCCTAACTCTCTCAAAAAACCACCAAATTTTCTCAAATTAATTTCTAATTGACTCTTTTGATGTGCAGGGCCCAAAACATGTTAGACTGGAGAGAGAGAGAGCACGTAGAAGACGATGAAGCTGCGATTAACCACCAACCCTCTCTGGATGCCTTAAGAACATGTGGATTGTACAAATATTGGACCATACCGGGCATGAGGGGCCAGGTAAGATTTTTGGAATGGCTGGTTGAGCGATGGAACGTTCAAGATCAATGCTTTTACATTGGAGGGCACCAGCTCGAGATAGAGCCCTCGGATGTATACTTTCTCACTGGCTTGCCAAACAGAGGTGAGCAACTCAACCTTGCGGGGACCAGGCCGGGTGGCCAATCCCTTGATGATCTCCGCGAGGAGTGGTGCAGACCAGGGACTCGCCATAAAAAAGGCGTGGAGATAAAGCACATCGCTCTGGCGGAACTTAGAGTTATTGCATTTACGGTCACTAGGATTTGTGGCGCGGCCGCCTTGCACATTGCTTCCGGATCCCAAATGCGGATGGCAGTTGACTGTTACCAAGGCACCATCTTCAACTGGTGCGAAGCTGTGTCGGCTCATATGAAGAGCCAACTAACCAAGGCAAAGAACGGACGACTAAAGACTTTTGGATATGGGCCTCTAGTCGTGAGCTTTGCCTTGGAGAGAGTTCCTATGCTGATCCCTCAGCAACTCACTGTTGATGACTTGGGTCCTCGGGAGCCAAAGCTTGTTCGATGGGTTGCGGTGATGGCCCGGCATCCTGACGAGGGTGCTGCAGTGGTTCGATTCTCAGACAGTTACTTCGACTGGCTAGAGGGCCAGCTTTTTGTGATACAAGACTTTCCATATGCCGGAATGGATTTCAGAGGTGATCCGGACATGGTTCTTCCACAGGGAGAACAATGGGATGACAGAGGTACTTTCATTTTCACAAGTTTTCTAATTATGTATTTTTTATTTTTCATATATATCGTCTCAAAGTAACAGTAAAATTTTAAAAATGCAGATGTTGGACCACAGCGTCCAGCCAATCTCCGGCCTTACGACAGACGACATCCAGCTGCACCGGCACCGGCCTTACAGGATGCGACAGCAGAAGTACTAGCCGATTTGGAGCATGATCTAGAGCGTCTCACGGCAGATATACCTGAGACTACTATGGATGATATTCCAATGAGGCTTCAGCGCTTCGTGGTCGCGGTCCCTGGACCGTTTAGGAGATTTCTGCGCAAGATAGCCCGCGCAGTGGTGTCGTACAGAGAGCACCACCAGTGATTGACTAGTCACTTTTGTAGTCACATGTGACATTTTTGACTTTTTGCACTATCATTTTGCCGATCATAAGGTGTGTTAAACCTATGATCGAAGACGATGTATATATTTTTGGACACACTTCTATCTATATCTATATATCACTATTACCGGCTTATCTTGTTTAACATGTATGATGAAATGTCTTTAAATTTACTTGCATGATTATTATAAATGTCTGTCCAACACTCGAGAAGCAATTGCATCTGCTAATGTATTCAAAGACCTTGGAATATGTTGATATTCAATGTAATCAAATTCACGTTCCAAGAGACGCACTCTCAAAAACAACCTTAATAACACAGGATTTCTAATGGCATAAACTCTATTAAGCTGTAATACAACAAGTTCAGAATCTAACCTCACTATCAAACGTCGAATTCCAAATGAAATAGATTCGGATAATAATTCAACCACTGCACTGTATTCTGCAATGTTATTCGTTGTTTGACCGAGGCTTACCCCATGCATAGAAACTAACTCGTCAGAGGGCGAATAGATAACCCAAGCTGCGGAAGAGATATTCCGTGTACTACGACAAGCACCATCAGCAAATCCAATGTATGTTTGGAGAGGCGTCGACATCTACAATATCAAGAGTAAAACCAAGATGAGCCAAAATAATGACGAAAAACCACACTTGCTAAGCTAAGCACACTGACTAAACTAACACACTTGCTAGCTAGAAAGGAAATCTAACCTATCTAAAAATTTCTCCATCCATCATTTTAAGCATAATACCTCTTTAGGTAAAGTCCATTTCTGGGTTTGCCCAAAGAGTCCCCATCAAAATCAACTAACTCATAAGCCCCTTTTGCTAGCTTTCGCTTTACAATGTAGGGCCCATGCCACATGGGAACGAATTTTCCAGCACCTAGCTTATCGTTAGCTTGATCATATAATAGTACTAGGTCTCCTTCCGAAAAACTTCGAGGGGTTACATTTTTATCGTACTGAGCTTTCATTCGTTTCGCGTGAGTCTCGATAGCTAAAGTAGCGTCACGTCGAGTCTCATCTAATTTAGCTAAGTATAACAACCGTTTCTCCTCTTCGGAAGTAGCTGGAAGTAATTCGACAGCCATTTGAAGTGATGGGATTTCGCACTCAATAGGTAACACAGCTTCTAAGCCATAAACTAGCTGAAAAGGGGTGAAACCTGTTGAATTTTTCACTGAAGTTCGATATGCCCATAGCGCCGAAAATAACATGTTATGCCAATTCGTTCGATGGATACCAATGATCCGTCGAATCATGACGACTAGAACTTTGTTGATTGACTCAACCAAACCGTTGGCTTGCGGATAATAAGGTGTAGAGCTATCGTGGCGCAAACCAAGCTGGCTTGTAAGTTCAGTCATCATGACATTTCGAAAATGGCTTCCATGGTCCGTAATGATTGCTTGTGGGACACCAAACCTAGTTATGATATGATTGAATACGAAAAGTGCAGCTGTCTTGCCGCTTGCGTCGAATGTAGGCATCGCCTCGGCCCACTTAGTAAAATAATCAACCGCAAGGATGATATACGCATGCCCCCCGGCCGAGTGAGGGTTACAAGTAATAAAGTCAATGCCCCATTTGGCGAATGGACCAGCGGCAATTATAGGGTGGAGAGGAGCAGGTGGAGCGCGCATCTTGCGATCAAACACTTGACAGTTGTGGCATTTTCTGACGGCAAGGATACAATCTTTAAACATAGACGGCCAGAAATAGCCAGCGCGCAACACCTTCTGAGCTGTGGCATACCCAGACATATGACCGCCACATGCTCCAGAGTGACAATCATTCAAAACTCTCTCAGCCTCATCGTGAGTTAAACAACGTCGAAAAACTAAGTCTGCCCCCAGGCGATAAAGTGTATCTCCAATAATTCTGTATTGCTGGGATTGAAACCGAATTTTTCGACGGTTTTCCTTGGAAGCTTCAGGCCGAAAGGTTTGGGTTTGGAGATAGATGATTATATCCCCATACCACGGATCTACAGTGCTAATAAGAAACAAAGATTCGTCCGCAATGGACTCCTCTGCCACAGTCTCTGTGTCAGCACTCGGGAAATCACACATCAATTCCGCGAAGACTAAAGATTTCTTAGACTTGGACTTCTCAAACTCCAAGTCGAACTCTTGCAGGATGACGATCCATTTAGAGTACTTGCCCCCTAGCAGTTGTTTTGTCAAAATATAAATCATAGGGTTGCAATCCGAAATAACAGTAGTTTTGCGGAGAAGAATGTAGTGACGAAAACGCTGGACAGCTTGAACGGCTGCCAGGGCCAATTTCTCCACATGTGAATATTTTAACTCAGTTGGATTTAAGGTTCTGCTAAGGTAATATATCACATGCTCTGCCTTGAATTCATCTTCTTGAACTAACACCATTCCAATGGTGGAATGCGAAGCTGCGAGGTATAAGAAGTAGTCCTGGTTGTAGTTGGGAGGATGCAATAACGGTGCATGGGTCAACGCGTGTTTCAGTGCATCAAAAGATTGTTGAGCAATCTCGTCCCAAAAGAATTGTACGTTCTGTTTCAACAACCGTGTAAAACCTTTAGTGACCTCGGCGTAGTTAGGGATGAATCGGCGTAAAAAGTTTGCTTTCCCTTGCAAACTTTGGAGTTGGCGCAAACTCGAAGGAGGAGGCAATTGGATGATAGCCTCGACTTTCGAGGGATCGACGCGAATGCCGGTTTTGGAAACAACAAATCCCAGCAATCGACCTGTTTCTATACAGAAAACACACTTGTGGGGATTCAACCGAATTCGATAATGCCTACACCTCATAAAGATTGCTCGTAAATGGACAAGGTGATCAGCTCGGTGTAAAGAATGAGCAGGCAAATCATCGAGATAGGGTTGCACAATGTGCTTGATGTCATGAAATGCATAAGACATGGCCCGTTGAAAAGTAGCACCGGCATTCTTAAGGCCAAAAGGTAATTTGCAATAAGCAAATGTCCCCCATGGACAAATGAATGCCGTTTTTGGTTGATCGGCAGGTAGAATATTGATTTGATTATACCCGAGAAACCATCCATGAAGGAAAACATCTCACTTCCGGCACAATCATCAATAATTTGATCGATATAAGGCGTAGGATAGTTGTCTTTTGGACAAGCTCGATTGATATCCCTATAATCGATACAGATTCTTATTGTTCCTTGTTTTTTATTGACGGGAACAATATTCGATACCCAATCCGTTAACGGGATCGGATAAATGAAACCTGCTTTCAACAGCTTTTCGACTTCGGCTTTGATTGCAGCTGCTTTTCGAGGGTGAATCTGACGCAACCGTTGCCGAATGGGTTTAGCATCCGGGTAGGTTTTGATTTCATGAACAACAATGGCAGGATCAATTCCCGGCATTTCTTCGTAAGACCAGGCAAACACGTCGCGGAATTCTTGGAATAGGGCCTTGTAAGTTTCAATTTCTTCGTCAGTACATGCGGCACCTATATGAATGTTCTCCTTGATTCCGGGCTTCACTGAAATATCAATGGGAATAGTACGAGAAATATTCCCTAAATTCAGCTCTGAATCAGAATGTTTCGTTGGATCCTGAGCGTCTTTGACATATTCAGCGGTAAAGATAGATGAAAAATCATTTTCAAATGCATCATCCTTAGGTAAAAACGAAGATCTGTGATGGAGATCTTCCCATGGTAGATCATCTACACTTAGGATTTCGCGAAGTTGTTCGTCAGATGACACTTCTTCGGGAAACGTTATCCGTTCTAAGGGTGAGGTGAAAAGTGACTCTTCACTGACCACATTCATTTGGTCGGTTGAATGAAAGTCGGTAAAAGACATAAGAGCTTCATAAGCAATCTCATACGGACTCAACGGCATAACATCACCGAGTGAGTCTAGCTCAGAGTCAGAGGGAACATACCAAGGATCATCATAAATAATGTTTTCTGACGTGATCATATGAATTGTTGCGAACGAAGGGTCTGCATTGAGTGGAGGGAGAGGAAAAGTTCCCAGTAAACCGGAATCCTTAACTAAACCTACACCAATGTCCCTATAAGGGATTGTCGTTTTACCAACATGCTGGATAGTTTCTAAAGAGGTTGGGTCGGATGAAAAGTATGTCAGCTGATCAATAGTCACGATCTTACCGTTATGTGGAAACTTAATGACTCTGAAGACCGATGAAACGACCGCTGTCATAGCATATGACCAACTTCGACCCAAAAGAAGGTTGTAGTCTAGAGGGGCATCAACCACTTCCACATCCAGACTAACGGTTTTACCTTCGACCCCTATAGGCAATTCTTGTAGAATACCAAACGGACGGAACCCACGGCCATCAAAGGCCTTAAGGATGGTGGGGGATTGGTTCAACGAAGGAGAACCAAGCGATCTCCAACATTGAATCGACATAATACACGTAGAAGCTCCCTCATCAATCACAGTCCGATGAATAGGCCTGTTTTTGACTATCACTGGAATTTGGAAAGCCATTTGATGGGGGAGACGCGGTGTACTACTTTCTAGATCAAAGATCATTAGGTTCGGGTCCTGAACATCGACAGCTCCAATAGCCGACAAAAGCAATTTTCGTTGCGCTGGACATGATTGCAGCACTTCGAGTGCCGACATTGCTGAAGGTGAAACAGCTAAGTCTTCAACAATGTTGTAATTCTGGGCTGCTCTCGCATGTGGATTGAAAGCAGACCTTCGAAGTACACCCTTGGCGGGCGGCTTAATCACTAAGTCTGGGTTAGGTTTTTCGATCTGTAGTGGATCGGAACCAGGAGCTGAGGTTGATGGGTTAGAGTGAGAAGATTCTGCTTCTTTACCATCAACAGGAGCCTTACTACCATAATCTTGCGATCGAGTCGCAATCCTGACATGAGACATCATCAAAATGGGTTCTTCACTGGCATTCGAAGAAGAACCTATCATCTTATTTTCCTGCTCGGGAATGGATTCTTTAACACAGCAGGAGTCGGAGAACCTTTAACTATTTTCACTACCTCGGCCCGATGAGGGCAGTCTCTCGTAAAATGATCTTCTTCACAAATGAGACAAGGATAACGAGGTTTGCGCTTTTCGTCATTGGTTTCCGACTTTTCCGTTTTCTCCTTTGGAGCCTTGTCTGCTTTAGCCTTCTTCTTTCCACCGTTTTTGGATTTGGCCGTAGATGACTCTACAGCGTGAATGTCGGCGGTAAGTTCAGGAGGAGAAGACTCTCCTGTCGGAGAATCAGGCAAAGTGATAATTGGAGTATTGGAGGTCTTGGAAGACTTCTTCTTACTCTTCGTAGTCACGATACCGATCATACCATCAGCGGCATGAGATCCCGAAGGAGCAGCAGCGATTTGGTTTGACTTTGGAAGATCCGGAATTTTCTCGTGTAACGTACCCGACTGAGTGTAAACTAAGTCAAGGTATTGTGCCTGAGCAATGACTTGCTCCTCAGTAACTACGCCGGCCTTAGCTACATCTTCAGTAATTCTTGGTAATAATGATTTTACAAACCATTCAGCTAAAATTTGGTCCGGGATAAAAACTTTCACTAATCTCCTTCGACGTCTCCACTCATGGATGTGATCAGAAATGTACGTGGATGTCGATTGTTTTAGCGAAGTTAATAATTCCGTACCATTATCGTATCTGACTGGTAACTGAAAATGAGTTAAGAATGAAGTAGCTAACTGGCTAAAGTTGTAAAAAGAAGCCCGTGGCAACTCAATGTACCACTTGGCTGCGAGACCAATGAGTGTACGCTGGAAAAGACGTAAGCGGATAGAATCATCTGAGATGGAATTTGATGCACACCAGAGGTGGTAAGTCATCACGTGATTAGACGGATCCTCTCCAGACTTACCTTCGAACTTGGGTATATCGCTGGGCAACTTATTTGGCATTGGCGGCCAGAACGGAAGATATTGAATTGGATCGTTCGTTAGGCGCGTCAAGTCGGGTAAATCTAAAGTCGCAATAAATGGTAACTGCCGGTTAGGATCTCTGAAACTCTGAGTCACAATACCAGCCCCAGGAGGAGGATATCCAGGATAACTAGGAACAGGATTCGCATTGGGGATATTATATCCTCCTGGAAAACCAGGATTAACCGGACCGTACTGGGGTTGTTGAGGTGGTTGATAATTGTACCCAGGATACGGTTGATACTGGTAAACCGGTTGTTGGGCAGCTTGCCCAGGTTGATACTGTCCCTGGTACGGAGGTTGAACAAATTGAGGTTGAGTAGTAACAACCGTACTTGTACCAGGTTGACCTGCAGGCATCTGGACTGTGGTTTGAACCGTGGGTCCAGACAACGGTACAGATGTCTGAGGAGCGGTTACAGGGACAGTAGAAACCGGAGCTGCCGATACTCCAGAAGTAAGCATGGTAGATGAAGCGGTAGTTGCTGCAGCCGTGTGAGGTGGAGTACTCGGTGCAATTGGCGGCTGAGTAACTACAGAAGTTACAGGGGTCTGAACACTTGACTGGACAGGTTGCGGTTGCTGGGGTGGACCAGGAACTGCAGGTTGTCCTGCTTGAGGTACCGACTGTATACTTGGTTGCGACATCTGTTGACCCTGTGACGGATCCCATGTTAACATTCCAGGGTATTGACTCGTAACAGGTTGAGGATACTGAGATCCATAGCCGTATTGAGGATAGGGTTGATAACTGTAAGGTGTAGTCCCATATGATTGCCCTTGAGGTGGTTGATAACCTTGACCAGGGTATTGACCCGTAGGTTGATAACCTTGAGGTAAATACGAATACTGGGGTTGACCTTGACCTTGAGGTTGGTATCCTTGAGGTTGATACCCTTGGGGTTGATACCCTTGGGGTTGCCATCCTTGAGGTTGCCATCCTTGAGGTTGATACTGATACTGAGGTTGACTTTGGGGTACATATTGAGGCTGGGGTTGATACCCTTGGGGTTGATACCCTTGAGGTTGCCCCCCAGTCACAAATGAAGTACCTTGAGGTTGCCCCCCAGGCATTAACGAAGGTTGCCCCCCAGGCGGTAATTGGCCACCTTGAGGTTGGTTAATGGGAGTTGAACCTGACATCATATAAACTTCACCTATACTCAATGGTACATTACCACTGTTTCCAACTAATAACCCATGATCAACAGGTTGAGGAGATGCTCCCGCAAAGGTACCAGAAAGTGATTGATACCCAGTAGGAACAGAAGGACCGCCATGTAAAAATGATTCAGGACTTTGTGAAAACACAGATGACTGACCAGACATATTTACAGGAGAATGAATTCCTCTAGGTGGAACCGGAGTACGAGGTGTAGAAAAACCTACTGAGTTGTCTAAAAAATTGGTTAATGCAAGGTACCAAGATTCACTTCTAGGAGGACTGTAAAAGATGGATTCACGCTCCCTTAGATCAAGGGTAATTAGATCTTCAGAATCAGAAACGCCTATTTCTTCCTCTGGAACAAGTTCTTCTATAGCAATTAATCCAACAGGAAGATTTTCGGTGATAATTCTTTCTATTCTTGGTGAATCAGGAACACTAGGAGTTGGAGTAACAGGTTCTGAAATTTCAGGTTCTTCGCCTGTTTCACTGGCAGATGAAAAACTACCAGCAAGCTCGGAAACTGTAACAGCTTCGGGATTGTAACCTGTTTCTAATCTTTGGTAATCTGGATGGACTACCAAAGAAGATTCTCCTTCTTCAGGTGAACCTACTCTACTGCCACTAGGAGGAGTTACAAGGACCTTTAACCCTTCTAAATGACCCGGAATGTCTTCAGGAGATTCACCCCGCGATTTACGGAGTTTTCTTAACAAATCTATCCCGGTAACAATCTCAGGAGACTTGCCCCGAAGTCTACGGGACTGTCTCGGTAATTCCGCCACAATTAAAGATTTTAACTACAACACACGAAATCAAAGTAAAAAATTTCAAATCAAACCACCTAAAGTCTTCTAAAGAACCAATCAAATTTGAAGCACACGCCTAAATAATCTAGAGCGTCAAACCACACACAAACAGTAGTCTTCCGGACCAAAAGCGCTAGTTGGTGATTAGGCCCAACCTCGCAGGATTCAGTACAGAAATAGTGGGTGGAACAGTTACCCCGGCAACCTGCTTAATGAATAGACTGGACCAAGTTCCTCCACTTTAACCGTCTCGAAGTGAAGCGAACCCCCCAGAAAATCCAAGTGAGTATAACCGACGTCTGCTCCAGGTACAGTGGGACCTTCCCTCCACCGTCACCTTGGGTAGAATCCTAGATATTATGGCCACTAAGGTTACCAATCACAACAATTACACCTGGGGGAACAGTCTAAACTCCGACAGCACGCAAGGGCAGAGTAGCAAGCTCCAATCCCCTTACCGGCTCCTTGACAACAATCCAAGGTTTACCGATAAGTGACCCCTGGCTCCTCGACAATGGTTAATCCGAGGTTTACCGTTTGTAATACGTACTGCCTGGCGTCGTTCCCAACGAGGGAGGAATGATCCCCTCACTGGTTCGGACACGAGCTCGTGTTTCTCCTTTAAGAGGAGCTTTCCCAGAATGTAACTGAAACAATTGGATTTGTTCTACTCAAGATAGACTATCTGTTTGGTTTTGTAGTCTTGGAGAGTTAAGTACTCACCTACTCCAAGACCCTAGCCTAAGCTATGTTGGTGCTTCAGAGCCCTAGAAAAATAAAGATTACTAGATTGATTTTAATTTAAGCGTTACTTTTAAGGTTGTTTCTTAAGTCAAAAGGTGATGGAAGTGAAACTAGTGGTGTGTTGACTCGACTCGAAACCACTACAAAATGCACCTAAAATGATTTATCCACTACTTTACTTTTTCGATGAATTGCTTAACTAAAAAGTTGAGAGAATGCAATCTTTATAAAAGCAACTTCTTAATTGAAGACAATCAAAGAAACAATTCGTTTTTCTTTTCCAAGCATAAAAACATAACTTCTCTTTACATGCACGAAAAAAACTCTTTTCTTCTTTTGAAAACAAAAAGCTACTTGAAACAAGACTTTTTAAGAAGATGTTTTTGTATTTTTCTTTTAATAAAGCAAATAAATCTAATATAACCAAAAAAAACAATCTTAACAACTCTTAAAATCTATGAAAATGCACTCATAAGCAAACTAAAGGCAAATTTACTCTAAGCAATCTTAACGAGGCCAAAACTAACAATGATTATTTCTAAGGTGTTTTACTTGATCACAATCAAATCAAGGACTAGCTTATTGCAGAACCAAAAACTAGTCAAAACAAAATTCTAATCTTTTTGTCCTTTTTGAAAATGGAAATCAATACTTTAAAAACAAGCAATTCGAAATTTGACCCAAAACAACTCAAATGACAAGTTGCTCAAACAAGGAGACTTTACGGCAGGCTCAACTTCTAAGAAGGTTGACTAACCAGAGATATCTAAGGCTGGACAACTTTCTAAGCTCAAAGTCACTACAAAGCCTTTCCAAAAATCAAACCCTAGGTCTAAACTTCGTTGAAAACCACTAAAACACTCAAAGCTCACAAAACGAGTTCAGGTGAGAATTCTTGACAGGGTACTAAAGGATCTGGGCAGAAAACACTAAGAAAAAACAAAATCTAAAAGTAATTTAAGGCAAAAATGGAATTTTCTTAACTTTTACAGGAAGACGCAGGCCACCCGTTGTCACAGGTGCGGCCCCGCACTGTGCAGTCGACAACAGCGCGTCCAAGGACGCACTGTGCAGCACACAGAGACTGCGTCTTTCTGGAAAAAGGAAGAAAAACTAGAGCCAACTAAATCTACAGCTAAGCCACCCAAATACTAATTCTCACAGTCAAAAACCAGAAAATAAAAATGATTTTCTCAAACCTAATGATCTGTCGATGTTCAGGACCCGAACCTAATGATCTTTGATCTAGAAAGTAGTACACCGCGTCTCCCCCATCAAATGGCTTTCCAAATTCCAGTGATAGTAAAAAACAGGCCTATTCATCGGACTGTGATTGATGAGGGAGCTTCTACGTGTATTATGTCGATTCAATGTTGGAGATCGCTTGGTTCTCCTTCGTTGAACCAATCCCCCACCATCCTTAAGGCCTTTGATGGCCGTGGGTTCCGTCCGTTTGGTATTCTACAAGAATTGCCTATAGGGGTCGAAGGTAAAACCGTTAGTCTGGATGTGGAAGTGGTTGATGCCCCTCTAGACTACAACCTTCTTTTGGGTCGAAGTTGGTCATATGCTATGACAGCGGTCGTTTCATCGGTCTTCAGAGTCATTAAGTTTCCACATAACGGTAAGATCGTGACTATTGATCAGCTGACATACTTTTCATCCGACCCAACCTCTTTAGAAACTATCCAGCATGTTGGTAAAACGACAATCCCTTATAGGGACATTGGTGTAGGTTTAGTTAAGGATTCCGGTTTACTGGGAACTTTTCCTCTCCCTCCACTCAATGCAGACCCTTCGTTCGCAACAATTCATATGATCACGTCAGAAAACATTATTTATGATGATCCTTGGTATGTTCCCTCTGACTCTGAGCTAGACTCACTCGGTGATGTTATGCCGTTGAGTCCGTATGAGATTGCTTATGAAGCTCTTATGTCTTTTACCGACTTTCATTCAACCGACCAAATGAATGTGGTCAGTGAAGAGTCACTTTTCACCTCACCCTTAGAACGGATAACGTTTCCCGAAGAAGTGTCATCTGACGAACAACTTCGCGAAATCCTAAGTGTAGATGATCTACCATGGGACGATCTCCATCACAGATCTTCGTTTTTACCTAAGGATGATGCCTTTGAAAATGATTTTTCATCTATCTTTACCGCTGAATATGTCAAAGACGCTCAGGATCCAACGAAACATTCTGATTCAGAGCTGAATTTAGGGAATATTTCTCGTACTATTCCCATTGATATTTCAGTGAAGCCCGGAATCAAGGAGAACATTCATATAGGTGCCGCATGTACTGACGAAGAAATTGAAACTTACAAGGCCCTATTCCAAGAATTCCGCGACGTGTTTGCCTGGTCTTACGAAGAAATGCCGGGAATTGATCCTGCCATTGTTGTTCATGAAATCAAAACCTACCCGGATGCTAAACCCATTCGGCAACGGTTGCGTCAGATTCACCCTCGAAAAGCAGCTGCAATCAAAGCCGAAGTCGAAAAGCTGTTGAAAGCAGGTTTCATTTATCCGATCCCGTTAACGGATTGGGTATCGAATATTGTTCCCGTCAATAAAAAACAAGGAACAATAAGAATCTGTATCGATTATAGGGATATCAATCGAGCTTGTCCAAAAGACAACTATCCTACGCCTTATATCGATCAAATTATTGATGATTGTGCCGGAAGTGAGATGTTTTCCTTCATGGATGGTTTCTCCGGGTATAATCAAATCAATATTCTACCTGCCGATCAACCAAAAACGGCATTCATTTGTCCATGGGGGACATTTGCTTATTGCAAATTACCTTTTGGCCTTAAGAATGCCGGTGCTACTTTTCAACGGGCCATGTCTTATGCATTTCATGACATCAAGCACATTGTGCAACCCTATCTCGATGATTTGCCTGCTCATTCTTTACACCGAGCTGATCACCTTGTCCATTTACGAGCAATCTTTATGAGGTGTAGGCATTATCGAATTCGGTTGAATCCCCACAAGTGTGTTTTCTGTATAGAAACAGGTCGATTGCTGGGATTTGTTGTTTCCAAAACCGGCATTCGCGTCGATCCCTCGAAAGTCGAGGCTATCATCCAATTGCCTCCTCCTTCGAGTTTGCGCCAACTCCAAAGTTTGCAAGGGAAAGCAAACTTTTTACGCCGATTCATCCCTAACTACGCCGAGGTCACTAAAGGTTTTACACGGTTGTTGAAACAGAACGTACAATTCTTTTGGGACGAGATTGCTCAACAATCTTTTGATGCACTGAAACACGCGTTGACCCATGCACCGTTATTGCATCCTCCCAACTACAACCAGGACTACTTCTTATACCTCGCAGCTTCGCATTCCACCATTGGAATGGTGTTAGTTCAAGAAGATGAATTCAAGGCAGAGCATGTGATATATTACCTTAGCAGAACCTTAAATCCAACTGAGTTAAAATATTCACATGTGGAGAAATTGGCCCTGGCAGCCGTTCAAGCTGTCCAGCGTTTTCGTCACTACATTCTTCTCCGCAAAACTACTGTTATTTCGGATTGCAACCCTATGATTTATATATTGACAAAACAACTGCTAGGGGGCAAGTACTCTAAATGGATCGTCATCCTGCAAGAGTTCGACTTGGAGTTTGAGAAGTCCAAGTCTAAGAAATCTTTAGTCTTCGCGGAATTGATGTGTGATTTCCCGAGTGCTGACACAGAGACTGTGGCAGAGGAGTCCATTGCGGACGAATCTTTGTTTCTTATTAGCACTGTAGATCCGTGGTATGGGGATATAATCATCTATCTCCAAACCCAAACCTTTCGGCCTGAAACTTCCAAGGAAAACCGTCGAAAAATTCGGTTTCAATCCCAGCAATACAGAATTATTGGAGATACACTTTATCGCCTGGGGGCAGACTTAGTTTTTCGACGTTGTTTAACTCACGATGAGGCTGAGAGAGTTTTGAATGATTGTCACTCTGGAGCATGTGGCGGTCATATGTCTGGGTATGCCACAGCTCAGAAGGTGTTGCGCGCTGGCTATTTCTGGCCGTCTATGTTTAAAGATTGTATCCTTGCCGTCAGAAAATGCCACAACTGTCAAGTGTTTGATCGCAAGATGCGCGCTCCACCTGCTCCTCTCCACCCTATAATTGCCGCTGGTCCATTCGCCAAATGGGGCATTGACTTTATTACTTGTAACCCTCACTCGGCCGGGGGGCATGCGTATATCATCCTTGCGGTTGATTATTTTACTAAGTGGGCCGAGGCGATGCCTACATTCGACGCAAGCGGCAAGACAGCTGCACTTTTCGTATTCAATCATATCATAACTAGGTTTGGTGTCCCACAAGCAATCATTACGGACCATGGAAGCCATTTTCGAAATGTCATGATGACTGAACTTACAAGCCAGCTTGGTTTGCGCCACGATAGCTCTACACCTTATTATCCGCAAGCCAACGGTTTGGTTGAGTCAATCAACAAAGTTCTAGTCGTCATGATTCGACGGATCATTGGTATCCATCGAACGAATTGGCATAACATGTTATTTTCGGCACTATGGGCATATCGAACTTCAGTGAAAAATTCAACAGGTTTCACCCCTTTTCAGCTAGTTTATGGCTTAGAAGCTGTGTTACCTATTGAGTGCGAAATCCCATCACTTCAAATGGCTGTCGAATTACTTCCAGCTACTTCCGAAGAGGAGAAACGGTTGTTATACTTAGCTAAATTAGATGAGACTCGACGTGACGCTACTTTAGCTATCGAGACTCACGCGAAACGAATGAAAGCTCAGTACGATAAAAATGTAACCCCTCGAAGTTTTTCGGAAGGAGACCTAGTACTATTATATGATCAAGCGAACGATAAGCTAGGTGCTGGAAAATTCGTTCCCATGTGGCATGGGCCCTACATTGTAAAGCGAAAGCTAGCAAAAGGGGCTTATGAGTTAGTTGATTTTGATGGGGACTCTTTGGGCAAACCCAGAAATGGACTTTACCTAAAGAGGTATTATGCTTAAAATGATGGATGGAGAAATTTTTAGATAGGTTAGATTTCCTTTCTAGCTAGCAAGTGTGTTAGTTTAGTCAGTGTGCTTAGCTTAGCAAGTGTGGTTTTTCGTCATTATTTTGGCTCATCTTGGTTTTACTCTTGATATTGTAGATGTCGACGCCTCTCCAAACATACATTGGATTTGCTGATGGTGCTTGTCGTAGTACACGGAATATCTCTTCCGCAGCTTGGGTTATCTATTCACCCTCTGACGAGTTAGTTTCTATGCATGGGGTAAGCCTCGGTCAAACAACGAATAACATTGCAGAATACAGTGCAGTGGTTGAATTATTATCCGAATCTATTTCATTTGGAATTCGACGTTTGATAGTGAGGTTAGATTCTGAACTTGTTGTATTACAGCTTAATAGAGTTTATGCCATTAGAAATCCTGTGTTATTAAGGTTGTTTTTGAGAGTGCGTCTCTTGGAACGTGAATTTGATTACATTGAATATCAACATATTCCAAGGTCTTTGAATACATTAGCAGATGCAATTGCTTCTCGAGTGTTGGACAGACATTTATAATAATCATGCAAGTAAATTTAAAGACATTTCATCATACATGTTAAACAAGATAAGCCGATAATAGTGATATATAGATATAGATAGAAGTGTGTCCAAAAATATATACATCGTCTTCGATCATAGGTTTAACACACCTTATGATCGGCAAAATGATAGTGCAAAAAGTCAAAAATGTCACATGTGACTACAAAAGTGACTAGTCAATCACTGGTGGTGCTCTCTGTACGACACCACTGCGCGGGCTATCTTGCGCAGAAATCTCCTAAACGGTCCAGGGACTGCGACCACGAAGCGCTGAAGCCTCATTGGAATATCATCCATAGTAGTCTCAGGTATATCTGCCGTGAGACGCTCTAGATCATGCTCCAAATCGGCTAGTACTTCTGCTGTCGCATCCTGTAAGGCCGGTGCCGGTGCAGCTGGATGTCGTCTGTCGTAAGGCCGGAGATTGGCTGGACGCTGTGGTCCAACATCTGCATTTTTAAAATTTTACTGTTACTTTGAGACGATATATATGAAAAATAAAAAATACATAATTAGAAAACTTGTGAAAATGAAAGTACCTCTGTCATCCCATTGTTCTCCCTGTGGAAGAACCATGTCCGGATCACCTCTGAAATCCATTCCGGCATATGGAAAGTCTTGTATCACAAAAAGCTGGCCCTCTAGCCAGTCGAAGTAACTGTCTGAGAATCGAACCACTGCAGCACCCTCGTCAGGATGCCGGGCCATCACCGCAACCCATCGAACAAGCTTTGGCTCCCGAGGACCCAAGTCATCAACAGTGAGTTGCTGAGGGATCAGCATAGGAACTCTCTCCAAGGCAAAGCTCACGACTAGAGGCCCATATCCAAAAGTCTTTAGTCGTCCGTTCTTTGCCTTGGTTAGTTGGCTCTTCATATGAGCCGACACAGCTTCGCACCAGTTGAAGATGGTGCCTTGGTAACAGTCAACTGCCATCCGCATTTGGGATCCGGAGGCAATGTGCAAGGCGGCCGCGCCACAAATCCTAGTGACCGTAAATGCAATAACTCTAAGTTCCGCCAGAGCGATGTGCTTTATCTCCACGCCTTTTTTATGGCGAGTCCCTGGTCTGCACCACTCCTCGCGGAGATCATCAAGGGATTGGCCACCCGGCCTGGTCCCCGCAAGGTTGAGTTGCTCACCTCTGTTTGGCAAGCCAGTGAGAAAGTATACATCCGAGGGCTCTATCTCGAGCTGGTGCCCTCCAATGTAAAAGCATTGATCTTGAACGTTCCATCGCTCAACCAGCCATTCCAAAAATCTTACCTGGCCCCTCATGCCCGGTATGGTCCAATATTTGTACAATCCACATGTTCTTAAGGCATCCAGAGAGGGTTGGTGGTTAATCGCAGCTTCATCGTCTTCTACGTGCTCTCTCTCTCTCCAGTCTAACATGTTTTGGGCCCTGCACATCAAAAGAGTCAATTAGAAATTAATTTGAGAAAATTTGGTGGTTTTTTGAGAGTTAGGGTGGAAGACGCACCCCGGCTTTTTAGCACAGGGCGTCCGGACGCAGCTCGCCTGAAGGCGGACTGCGTCCCCAGACCTTTTTCCCATGTGAGAAAAAGTCGGGGGACGCGGGTCACCCGAAGGGCACCTGCGTCCGCCGAGGGGCGCATTTTGAACCCAAAACCCCCCCAAAAAATGAAACAGAGACCAAAAACAAAAAACTAAACGGATAAAAATGAAGAGTGGGATGTGTAAAATACCTCGGTGAAGCGGCGTTCGATTCCGACGGTCAGATTTTCCGCAGCAACCACGGGAAGTTTCTTGTCAAAAGCTCCTTTTTCAACCTCAACAGTGAAACGGTAAAAATGACATGGTAAAAGGTCTTTTTATAGGTTTTTTGGATGAATTAGTTCATTTTTTACCATGAAAAGATGTTTTCAAATGTATTTTTGCCTATTTTAAACAGGTATGAGTAATGTGTCGCTTTTGTGCAGGACGAAGGGATTTCGAGGGAAATTGTAATTTTTCACAAACAAAATTTCAGAGTCATCTTTTAAGCCCTTTTCTGACTCCTAAAACATGAAAATATCGCCGAGTGTTTCTTTTTCACTCGTTAAAACGGAATTAAAAGACGGTCCCCTTTTAGCTCTTTTCTGACCGCAAAATCAGGAAAAGATTGCCGGGTTTTTGTCGTTTCAAACTCGATAAGGAAATAAAACGACGTGTCTTTGATCGCTTTTTACTTTTCAGGTCAACGATACTATTATGAAAGTACTCCTTGGTCGCAAGATCAAGCGGTTCCCCCAGGTATTATTTTATACTTTTTCGGGCTTGAGGGACACAAATATACGAAAAAGTTCAACGTGGAGTTTCCTTAAGTTTTTCAGACTCTCTAAAATTGAAAAACGCCGAGTTTCCCCTATACTGGGCTCGTTAAACTTTTACAGTAAAGGACCTGTTCAATTACAAACAGGAACGAACCACTCCTTCCTAGGGTTCGCATTTAAACTAGGTTGGACTCGTCCGAAGGATGAGCTTATAATCAAGCATATGTTATCCTCCTCAAGCTTGTTAAAAATAAAGAGGTACTTGCCAGAAATGGTGGGGGA
Organism: Pinus tabuliformis; assembly: GCA_031772625.1. Lineage (NCBI taxonomy): Eukaryota > Viridiplantae > Streptophyta > Pinopsida > Pinales > Pinaceae > Pinus > Pinus tabuliformis. The sequence goes on along the minus strand of CM062805.1, from coordinate 807,006,292 downwards.
AAAAAGAGAAGAATGAACCTATTTGTCACCTTTTGCCTCAGAAGAAACTTTATTACCGCTCTTGAACACGACACTTTTCATTCACCTGGGTTGGGAAATCTTTTACCTCACAGTTGACTAAATCACTTTGAAAATCTTTAACGGCACGGCACGGGATGACCCGGCCCGCCCGAAGGAAATTTGGGGTTTGAATGGGCGAACGACCCGAACGAAGGCACGATGGTAGGAATATCTTTGACTCTGACACATAAATATACCTGGGGTAACATGTCCTTAATATCTTCAAAATTTTCTTTTAACTCTTTATAACACTTTAACATGTGCTAGGCCTATTTCAATGAGCAAGAAACTCAATGACAAATATAATATATATATATATATATATATATATATATATATATATATATATATTTATTTATTTATTTATTTTCTTGAATAAATACAAATATCAAAAGTACATTTATGAAGACCGAACCCAGTTACACTTCTTCAACACCCCCTCTCAACTAGGGAGGTATTCATAAATCATTACAAGGTGTTTGTCTATTTTTTAATCCTGAATAATTCACATAAGAGAAACCAGATTGGAAACCCATCTGTTATAGCATCATATTAGCCAACATTGTTCATAGCAAGGCCTTGACTAACACCTTGGTCATTGTCTCTAAAGGTACATACCCACCCAGGTGTTCCCTGAGTATGACCTTCCAGGACAATTCTTGTCTTGGGTTCCCATCCCTCAAAGAATATCGCTCCTCTTGCCTACTCTTGACTTGGGTGCCCTACACATCCTCAAAGAGCAACAGATGCCAAATGATTGCCCAATCCTCCCGTTATTTCTTGCCAAGTGAAGACAAGAATGTTGTGTCTATCTCTTCCCCTTGATTAGGGAAGACATGCCCAAGTTTCCTCTGACAAGGAACTTGCCCAAGCTCCTTTGTAGTTGGGAACTTGTGAGAACTCCCTCTTAGCTAGGGACTTGTCCATTCGTCAACAACGTCTTCTTCGTGGGTCCTTCAACCGCTTGATCTCCTTCTTTCCTTCGATGTCATGAAGTCTTTGTTTGAACTTCTTCTTGGCAGGGTACCGGCATCAATCACTTCCCCCTTGGTTTGTCATGTAATTGCTCCCTTCATGGAAAGTGGCCTTCTTGATATATATCAGGTCCTTTTTGTCATCTAGCTACTCCTTTGTCACCTTATCTATCCTTCATAACACTTATCACATGGATGCTTAGTTGTAGTCGCTTGTTCCCATACTTTGTGTTGGAGAGGTAAATCCCCTCTAAGGATAGAGGCGATCCCTACTAGCCCAGAATGGGTCTAGCAACAATCAATCAATGCTATCGTGCAAGCTCCTAATTGCAAATAAAAGAGAGGTAATGCGCACCTACTTGGATTCCAACACTATTGTTTGATGAAGAGATGCGGCTCTCGCTCCTTCGCTCTGGCCGGTTACGATCCTCCACGATCTCCGTGAATAGATACCTGCACACACGAAGAGAAATGCAAACACAAGCGTGAAATCTAATAAATGAAATTATACATCAGTTAGAAAGGATGTAATTCACATTAACCATTACAAAGACAAATGAGAATGGAACCATAACAGTAGTCATCTATTATTAATCAATAACAGAGAAAGGTACAACCAAAGTTCTGACGCTGAGTCCTTCTCTAAAGGGTCCAGCCAGCAAGTCTCTTAAGCATTCACCCTTGGAGGTAGATTCTCCCAAGACAAAGCTCTCTCTCTCACACAAGCAATACTCACAACCTTCCTTAAGCTTCCTCTAGCAAATCCAAACTTGTCAAACCAACTACCTACTAACAGCAGCAGTCTAAGCACTATGAATTCCACACTATCCAAACTAGCTGCTCATGGCAATGGTAGAGACTTAAATAGGAGAAGGGGTCTCCATGAATGGTGGGAGGATGAGCTTATCTTCAAGGAAGGTGGTTTCAAATGACAAACAGACATGCCATAGAAGGGAGGGCGATACCCACAAGGCCAACAACCAAGTCTGGAGTCATCTGGAAGGCTGGCTGTTGGAACAAATTCGCCCAAACTGGATCAGCACGGGTATATAACTGGACTGGGGCGTTGACAGCGCATCCTAATAACAAAGTAGGCTGTGTCAGTGCAGCTTAATAATTTCATAGGGTGCGCTGGCTCATGAAATTCGACCAGCGCGGAAAACCCATGTGCTTCTGCGCTGGCAGCGCATCAGTTACACTATCAGCCACCAGTCAGCGCGGTTATTTTAATAACAGTCGCGCTGATGAAATAAACTTTGGCAAAGTGGGTCATTTGGCCAGTTTAGAGAGCATGAGCATGGTTATTTGATTTCATGACACAGTAGGGAGACTGACAGGGAGACAGTGACAAATTACTGCGTAACAGATGCCCCCTAAAGCATGAAGCCCGAGAGAGTGGGAGGGTTGAAATGCTTTACAAAACTGCTGAACTGGAATGCCACCAGGAAGGACCTGCACGAATGTACAACTGATATCTCGATTACATGTAGTCCAGGCATGGGCACAGCCATCCAAAAGACATACGAAGAAGGTCTGTGGTATGGACGCAGCCACCCAGCTGAAGAGACCATGATGATAAGAAGGTATGGTCGCAGGCATCCAAAGACTCAGGTATGGGCGCAGCCATCCATCAATGAGTCATGTAATAATAATCCACAAAATCGCAGCCTGGTTCGCAACAGACAAAAACCAGGGTCTAGCGCTCCATCCCAACCCGAATACATGAGCTGAAGTCGAACATGCATGAACATCGTCTGATTACCAGCCAATAATGAAAACTATTAACAGACGCGAGAGGTACCACCAATAATGACAATGGTCCTCAAGGTACTTATAGGTACAATCCGTGGCGTGTGAATTAATGAGTTGGTGTCGAACACCCGCAGAATCATCCGAGCGGAGGCCAATGATGAAAACCTCACGTCGAACATGAAGAACCTGCCATTGAGGCATGCAGGCTCTAAGGCACCTGAAGGGAGTCTCTAGGTCACTTTCCTGGATAATTAGCTGAAGTCGACAGGAAGTAACCTTGATCAAAGGTGGGCCATGATGTTTCCCACACCATAGACACGAGACAGATAAGGATAAAATGTTTTGTGTGAGACATCAGAGGGAGGTGGTAAGCTTGCATAGGCCAACTTCTCTTGAACATATCAGCGGCACAACAACGGATTTGGCAGTATCTGACATCAAATGAGCAGAGGTCATGGTGACAGGGCAATGAGCAGATGAGAGGTCAAAATAGGATAACCCAAACCCATGGAGGCTAGTGTAAAACAAGATGAGAAATCCCCACCCAGACACGAATGCAGACGAGTGCCATGTTCAAGAGCGACATACTGCCGACACGACCATTATTACAGTTTCAATTCCCCCACCATTTCTGGCAGGTACCCCAATTATTTTTGGAGGACAAGCTTAACGGGGATAGCATATGCTTGGGAAGGCGTCATTTTGACGATATCCAATGTCATTAAGTTTTAACGAGCCTGACAAAGGAAGAACTCGACATCTTTTCTTGTTTAGAGAGTCTGAAAAGACAGCGGAAAAGAAAACTCCAGGGGGGTCCTTTTTTCGTAAAGTTGTGTCTCTCGAGCCCGAAAAAGTATAAAACAATGCTCGAAAGAACCGCCCGACCAGTATGATCGAGGAGTACTTTTCGTGAATAGTGACTTCGACCCGAAAAAGTAAAAAAGCGGTCGGAAGTACGTCGTTTTGGGGCCAATAACGAGTGCGAAACGACAAACACCCGGCGATCTTTTTAAGTTAAACGGTCGAAAAAAGAGCTTTAAAAGCGACCGCCTCTCGTTCCGTTTAACGAGTCGAGAGGGAACCCGGCCATCTTTTCTTACTTTACGTCGGAAAAGAGCATGAAGACGACGTTTTTTTTTTGGGACCAAGTGTTCATAGAATTGTTGTGACCACGCCGGTTACTAGAACCTGCAGAAGAACACCACCCGCGTAAACCTGTTCGGCATGTTTAAAACATAGTAAAACATGCATAAAAGCATAATATAGTGACATTAGTGCTAAATCCATGGTAAAAACATGACAAAAACCCACATTTATAAAAAAAACCATAGTCAATTAAATTTTTTTACTATAAATAGGGGGGTAAAAGTCATTTTTTACCATTGTTATCATTTTGAGTTGTGAAGAACGTTGTGGAGCTGCGAGGTTGACGGAGCGATTTCCATCCCGTGCGGGAACCGTTCATCCGGCAGCTTGTTCCAGGCAGGTTCTCCTCCCCCTGCGCTTTAATTTGAGTCTTTCTGAGAGCAATTCCATGGTGGGAAGTGGCCCTTTGGGCAAATTTTTTGAGCGTTGATGCGCTCTCGGTCAGCGCGGATATCCTCATCGGGTCCGCACTGATCGATTTATTTTACACACACCACCACCCGGGTCAGCGCGGAACACACGTGTGCTTCCGTGCTGACCCAGGAATAAAAACACTGGGGCGCCATTATCAGCGTGACTGTTTTAAAAACAGTCGCGCTGACGCCGTGAAATTTGATTTTTTAAAAAATTGAACGTGCAAACTTCAACGGTTAGGGTCTTAATATTTTTCTATGGTCTTGCAGGACATAATGGCCTTTGTTTGGCAAGAGAGAGCTCACGATGATGAGGATATAGCCGCTTATGCCATTGCGGAATGCCAAAATGCAATGCGGGCATGCGGGTTCTTAAAATTCTTCCTTACTCCGCGCCTGAGGGTGCAACCTGATCTTCTTGAGCTCTTAATCAGAGCTTGGAACCCAGTCGACGGAAAATTCACAATCTGTGGCCGGGACATTGAGTTTGACTCCACGGATATCTATTTTTTGACTGGATTGTCACGCCGGGGCCAGATGCCCATCCTGGAGGGGCAACGGCCCAGCGGTGAGACCCTTGACCAGCTCATGGCTCGAGTGTGCCCACGGGCCGTTAAAACACGGAGTGGGAAGGTTGGTATTCCGACGGTGGATGACATCGTTCTTCGCACCATACTCTTCATGGTGACATGGGCAACGGGCTCTTTGGCCAATCATGAGGCCTCAAAGACCCATCTACTACTGGCTCTTGAGTGCTTACAACCCACCATTTTTAACTGGGCAGCAGCAGTGACGACCAGCATGAAGAGGCAACTGAGCAACTGTCGACGCGGAGAGTCGAAGCAGTTTGCTTATGGGTCGCTCTTACTTCCACTCATGCTGGAGCGGGTGCCGGCCCTACAGCTACAGAACATGGTCGTGGATCCACCCAGAGGTCCCCGGGAGATGAGGGCCAGTCGATGGGGCCGTGTCATGCCGCGCGGAGGTGGCGGCCGCCCAATGGCTTAAGGAGTTTATTTCCGAGAGTGGCTGGATCGACAGGTCATTTTCGTAGAGGACTGGCCATATGCTGGTATCGACTTTCGCGGTGATCCCGACATGCCACTGCCCGCGGGAGAGCATTGGGATGATGGAGGTATGACACTTGATCTCTTTTCAATATTTTTTAATGTTTTTAATTTTTCATGTACATGTCTTGATAAATGTCATGGTGTGAAGATGTGGGACCCGTGAGACCCATTTGTCTAGCCCCAGAGGCACGGAGAGAGGGGCAAGGTGCTGGAGTCCTGGCTCTGGCTCCTCCAGGAGTTGACACGATGGAGACTATAGCTCACAACCTCGATGGTTTACTGGTGGGGGTGCGAGATTACCAGGGGGTCGAGGAGGTCCTCATAGCTTCTCAGATCCACACAGTGGGGGTGGAACCCAGGATGCACCGCCTTTTGAGGCGGGTGGCACGGGCAGCTGTATGCTATAGAGAGCATAACCCAGCTCAGTAGCCATCTAGGTTTTATTTCCACTGATTTTTTGAGAGACATATGTCTCGGATGTACTGAGGACACCAGCTTTACTTTAGACATATACACTTATTTTTGAGCGCCTTAGTGCGCCACACGATATATATATATATACCGATTTTGGATGGATCTTTTACATATGATGATGTTTTATATGCTATGCAAATGTCTAATACAAATGTGATCTAATTGTATCAGTTGCACAACATGCGATCCACATATTTTCATTTTTCACGCAAGCTTAAAAGCACACATGCAAACTATGCTTGGAAAATAATTTATTTACATATGCTTATTCTATGATCTTATTATGCTTTCTTCGTCTTCTTGTATGATATTTATCTATTACGCAAATGTCTGTCCAACACATGGTTTGCCAATGCATCAGTTAACGTATTTAATCGTCTCAGAATGTGTTGATATGTGATGTAATCAAAATTCCTTTCTAACAATCTCCCACGTAAATACAACCTTAGAATCCGTTGGTCTCTGACGAAATATCACCCATTGAGTTGATGGACGACAAGTTGAGAGTCCAGGTTCACCACCAATGCACGAATGCCGAGATCAACTGCTTCGGCTAGTAATTCAATTACAACACTGTATTCGGCAACATTGTTGGTGGTACGGCCCAAGCACACGCCTTGAAGATCTAGCAACTCGCCGTGAGGATCGTAGATCGCCCACGCTGCAGAAGACAAATTGCAAGTGCTACGGCAGGCGCCATCGGTGAAACCAACATAAGGTGTACTAGACATCTGCACAAGAAGCAGAAAAAACAATAAGAGGCAAACACGCCTTCTCACAAAAGCAAAACAAGAAATTATGCACACACATAACACACTTGCTAAGAACACACGTATGTACAAACTAGGTGCATGAAATCATGCATAGTATTTTTTCAAATAGAGCCCGTTGCGGGGCTTGTCAAGAGGATTTCCTTCGTAGTCGATCAGCTCATATGCCCCCTTTTGCAAAACTCTCTTCACGATATAGGGGCCTAGCCACATGGATTCGAGTTTACCTGCCCCCAGCTTATCCTTAGCTTGATCATAGAGCAGTACTAGATCTCCCTCAACAAAGGAACGAGGTTGAATGGTATTGTCGAAGTGAGCCTTAACCCTCTTCTTTTGCACTTCAATAGCTAGAGAGGCTAAGCGGAGAGTCTTGTCTAGCCGTTCTAGATAAAGAAGCCATTCCTCCACTGGAGTGGTGTTAGGAAGCAACTCGACAGCTAACTTTAATGAAGGAATCTCACACTCAACAGGAAGGGTGGCCTCTAGTCCATAAACAAGCTGAAAAGGAGTGAAACCGGTGGCGTCCTTCACAGAGGTCTGGTAAGCCCACAAGGCGGGGAACAGCATCAGATGCTAGTTAGACTTGTGCGTATTCATGGTACGTTGGAGCATTGTGATCAAAACTTTTTTCACAGCTTCAACTTGGCCATTGGATTGAGGGTAATACGACGTCGAGCTATCTTGACACAGGCCTAGCTGGGTCGTTAGTTCCGTCATCATGTGATTACGGAAATGTTTTCCGTGATCTGTGACGATAGCCTGGGGGACTCCGAACCAAGTAATGACATGAATGAACAAAAATTGCGCCGCTGTGTAACCGTCTTCATTCAATGTAGGCATCGCTTCGGCCCATTTGGTGAAATAATCCATGGCAACGATGATATACCAATGCCCCCCGGCCGAACGAGGGTTACAGGATGTATAATCGATGCCCCATTTGGAAAATGGACCTACGGTAACAACAGGGTGCAGTGGTGCAGGAGGTGCACGCATTTTCCGGTGGTAGACCTGACATTCATGACATGCACGGACGGCAAGGATGCAATCCTTGAAGATAGAAGGCCAGAAATAACCAGCACGGAGGATTTTCTGGGCGGTGGCATATCCGGACATGTGGCTGCCACAAGCACCAGAGTGGCAGTCATTCAACACTCGCTCAGCCTCCTCGAGAGTCAAACATCGGCGGAGAATAGAATCAACGCCGAGGCGGTACAGGGTATCGCCAATAATGCGATAGGGTTGAGATTGGTGACGAATCCTCCGTTGAGCGTCTTTTGATACATTAGGACGGAAGGAAGACGTCTGCAAATATACTATGATGTCCCCATACCAAGGGTCAAGGGTGCTGATTAGAAACAATGTTTCATCCGGGATATGCTCTTCTGAACGAGATGGTGCAGAAGGGGATGGCAAAGAACAGAGCAATTCTGCAAAGACCAGAGATTTCTTAGACTTGGCAGCAGTAAATTCCAAGTCAAACTCTTGTAGGATGACAATCCATTTCGAGTACTTGCCCCCTAGCATATGACGCGACAAGATGTAGGTCATTGGGTTGCAGTCGGAAATCACGATCGTAGTGCGCAGCAGGATATAGTGCCGGAATCGTTGGACAGCGCAGACAGCTGCCAATGCCAACTTCTCGACATAAGCGTAGCGAGTTTCCGTATCCAAGAGATTTCAACTAAGGTAATAGATAACGTGCTCGTTGCCATCATCATCATCTTGCACGAGAACCATGCCGATGGTGGTGTCAGTGGCAGCTAGATAGAGAGTATAATCAGGGTGGTAGTTTGGAGGTCTTAAGAGTGGGGCCGAGACAAGCAGGTCCTTGAGTCGCTCGAAAGACTCCTGGGTGATGGCATCCCAACGAAAGGGTTTGTCTCGCTTTAATAACCGTGTGAAACCCTTAGCCACCTGTTACACTAAAAAATGTCACCTTGACTACTTACAGTTAGTATGGCTCAAATCAACAAGTCATGCTACCCTCTTAGGCAAGTCTCATGCCTCTGTTATCCATCTCAAACTCAAAGAAGAGAGAAAGTCTTGTAAAAATCATGTTTATCTCTGGGGTCGCAGGTTCTCTCTAGCCTTACCTGCGGGGACGCTGACCATGTTCACAAAATCTGCGTCCATAGACGCTCTGTATGTTAAGGGACAGGTGCGTCCCTCTGTAAAAGGCAAAATGCGCGAGTTTTATCTTGAAAAAGTTACTTGTGGTTACTTCTAGAACATTCTAGAGGTCGGTTTGATGAAATGGATGCGCCTCCAGTTGGTTCATGTATCTCTATTAAGGGGGAACTTATCCCATCAATAAGGGAGCTATCCCACCCAAAGAGGGGGATGATCCCATTGATAGTGGACCTGAATAACCTCTTTACAGCACTATAAATAAAGGCATTGAGCCAGAAGGAGGGGAGGTTGGAGCTATACATTTTCTTTGGGTAAATGCTGCAGGATTTAGGTCTTCCATTAGAGCCTTTGTGAGGAGAGATTGTCTTCACTTGATTCTACTTGGGAGAGGGTGAGCTTTGTCAAAGTAGAGGAAAACCCTTGATGGACCCTGGGAGGAACTTGCACAACACCAAGGCCAGGTTGTAAGAGTTTCTTTGTTTCGTTATTAATACAAACTGGTTTATTTTTCTCAATAGCTTGTGTTAATGAGTTATTTCATGTGTTCCTTGGTCTGCATGTTGAATATATGTTTTATTATATGAAATGCAAGTGCTTGGTAATTGTTTGATTGTTTGTGGTTGCAGGAATTGACTTGAAGGAGGAGCTCATCCGGATCGTCAAGAACGGACTTCAACAACAGCGTTTTGGAATAAGGTAAGCCTAAACACTTGTAGTTTTCATGTTGTAAAAGGTGTATTTAGAGAAAGATCACTCCATTTTGTCTTGTTTGTCATTAGAATGTCTTAGACTTCTAGGAAGGTCAGTCGTGTCCGCACCCTTGACAGATTCCGTGTGACACCACCTCGGCATAATTCGGAATGAATCGTCTGAGGAAATTCGCTTTGCCCTGCAAGCTCTACAATTGCTGCAAAGAGGCAGGGGGAGGAAGATTCAAAATGGCCTCAACTTTGAGGGGATCTAGACGGATGCCTTCTTGGGAGACGATGAACCCGAGCAGTCGGCCTGATTCTACGTAGAAGACACACTTATGAGGATTAAGCCTAATGCGATAGTGTCGAAAGCGGAGAAAAATCTCGCGAAGATGAGAGGGGTGGTCCTGACGCTTAGCTGAATGAGCTGGGAGGTCATCCAGATAAGGTTGTACAATGTGACGAATGTCGTGAAAGGCATAAGACATTGCACGCTGAAACATAGCGCCGACATTCTTTAGACCGAAAGGAAGCTTCTTATAGGTGAAGGTGCCCCAAGGACAAATAAAAGTCGTCTTATGCTCGTCCGTGGGTGCAATGTTGATCTGGTTATAGCCAGAGAAGTCGTCCATAAACGAGTAAATTTCACTCCCTACGCACTCATCAATAAGCTAATCAATGAAGGGCGTAGGGAAGTTATCCTTCGGATAGGCACGATTGATATCACGGTAGTCAACACAGACCCGGATAGTGCCCTACTTTTTATTTACAGGGACTATATTAGACACCCAATCCGTGAGGGGAATGGGGTAAATGAAACTAGCTTTAAGAAGCTTTTCGACTTCGGCCTTGATCGCTGCGGCCTTTCGGGGGTGCACAGGGCGTAAGCGCTGACGAACAGGCTTAGCACCTGGGTATGTAGGTATTTCGTGCACCACTATACTAGGATCGATGCCGGGCATTTCCTCATAGGACCATGCAAAGACATCACGAAATTCGCGAAATAGATCAGTGTAGAGTTGAACTTCCTCTGGAGTGCAATTGACTCCAATATGAATGTGCTTGACAATCCCTGGTTTGACAGAGATGTCAATCGGTTGGGTTTGCATGATATTTCCCATATTGCCCTCTGAAGACACTTGATAAAGCTGAATGGGTGTTTGGAGGGGTGGGGATGGGACACACGAAGCAAACCGCTCGAGACATACGGTCATTTCCGGATGGGGAGGGAGAAATGAAGAGCGGTGGTGGTGATCTAACCAAGGGGGCTCTTCGAGAGACATTGTCTCTATGATGGATTTGTCGGAAGGAAATATTTCCTTCAATGGATCCGAAGTAGCCTCATCTCTTAGCCAAGGGAATGATCATACGAATCGGGAACACTGCTCTGGAGAGCAGGTTCATCTGGGGGAGCCGATGCAGCAACAATCTCGATGTAGTTGAGTTCGGCAGGACTCAACGGCATCATATCACCCCAAGAGTCTTCCTGATTAGCAGGAGGAAGAACCCACGGATCAGAGCGTACAGAGATCATATTAATAGGGGCGAGATTCGGAGGTGGGAGGGGAAAGACTCCCATTAAAGTGGGATCTTTGAAAAGTCCGGCACCCACGCTCTCGAGTGACTTAGTGGTATGCTCCACGAATGGCACATTACCTTCAGAAGAAGAGGCGAAGAAGGAGAGCTGGTCCACCGTGACAATCTTCCCTTGGTGAGGGAAACGAATGACACGGAACAGGGAGGAAGCCACAGCTTGCATGGCGTATGTCCAGCTTCGTCCGAGGAGGAGGTTGTAGGTGAGATTGACGTCAACAACTTCGACCTCCACTGCTACGGTCTTCCATTCCAAAGAGATGGGCAAGCGTTGGAGGATACCGTAAGGACGGGACTCTCTTCCATCGAAAGCTTCTAATGTCGTAGGAGACTGACTCAAAGTAGGGGAACCAATCGCCTTCCAGCAAGTAATGGACATGATGCAGGTTGAGGCACCCTCATCAATAACCGTACGATGAATCATTCTGCTATTGACAATGACCTATATAAGGAAAGTGACTTGGTGAGGCAGTCTCTGTGTAAAACCCTCGAGATCAAAAGAAATCAAATCTGAATCTGCCAGGTCGATGCCACCAATAGCTGATAGCAAGGACTTCCTCTGGGAGGGGCAGCTCTGAAGGACTTCTAGAGCGGACATAGCAGACGGAGCCTGAGCTAAGTCCTCAACAATGCTATAGTGTTGGGCAGCACGAGCATTAGGGTTGTAAGATGACTTCCTGTGTACCCTTTTGGAGGGGGTCGGGGGATCGTCTCAGTGTTGGGCCTTTCGATGTGGAGAGGACCAGAACTAGACGGAGGAGCGCTGGAGGGAACCTCCAGCTCTTTCCCGGCACGAGATGGATAGTCTTTCGCTCGAGTTGAAACATGGATGGGAATCGTTCCAGCCATGAACACTTGAGAACCGAACGAGGAAGAGGGTTGAGACGGGTCTGCCACCATTTGAGTCTGCTGGGAAGGGAAAGGCTCTTTAAGCACGGCAGGAGTCCCAGGAGCACCTTTCAATAACTGACTAACTTTGGATCGCCTTGGGCAGTCCTTAGTGTAGTGATCCTCATCACAGATGAGACAAGGATACTTAGGTTTCCGTTTAGCTCCTTCCTCGGGTGGGGGCTTAGGGGAATCCTACTTGGGCTGTCCAGATTTGTCTTTAGCTTTCCCTTTCTTTTTCCCTTTTGAGGATTTATCCGTCGCGGTGGACTGAACGGCGTTTACCTTGGAGGAACTTCCAGGATTAGACTGGCCCTGAGGAGCATTTCCATTAGAAGCGTTCTGTTTTTGCTTCCCAGGGTTCGCGGCCGATTTCTTCGATGAAAAATTTACGGAGCCAATGACTCCATCAACAGAAGGTTTGGGCGGAGCCTTGGGCTGTCCAGGCCTCGGGGCGTCTGGCAAATAATCATATAGAGTACCCAACTGAGAGTATACTAAGTCTAGGTACTGAGCTCGTGCGATCGCTTGCTCTTCAGTTACACGAGATCCCATGGCTATGTCTCGTGCAATCGCAGGGACAAAGGAAGTTGTGAACCAATCGGTCAGGAGTTGATCAGGAATCCAAAATTTGATCAAGCGACGACGCCTTCTCCACTCATTTATATGATCAGATATATGGGTTGCCGTGTCCTGTTTGAGAGACATGAGGAGATGTGTCCCTGTCTCGTACCGAATGGGTAACTGAAAATGAGTTAAGAACGCCATAGCCAACGAGTTGAAATCTTGAAACGTGCTACAATTCAGCTCAATGTACCACTTAGCGGCTGAGCCGGTGAGAGTTCTTTGAAAGAGGCGGAGCCAGATAGAATCATCAAGCCATGAGTTCGATGAACACCAGAGGTGATAGGTCATAACATGGGCTTGAGGATCTTCACCAGCTTTGCCATCAAATTTTGGACAATCACCGGGTATTTTAGTTGGAATTGGTGGCCAATACGGATTATGCAGAATGGGATCATTCGTCAACCATCCAGAAGTTCCAATGTCACTAAGAATGGCAACTGAGGGTTAAAGGACATTTGTGGCTGTGGATTCGAGGCAGTACTAGGGTTCCAACCAGGTGGTGGTTGCCCCCATGGACTCTGTCCAGATGGACCCGGCCCAAAAGGGCCTGGCCCATAGGGACCTTGCCCGTAGGGGTTCTGTTCATACAGATTCTGACCATATGCAGACAGTTGTCCCTAGGTCTGCCCCCCAGCACCCCATGTATTAGCAACTTGACCCGCAGGTGCAACATACTGATAATTTTGGTAAGGGGTGACCTGCATCTGTTGATAATTTTGATAAGGGGTAAACTGAGTTTGCCCCTGGGGTTGCTGGTAGCCATACATTTGCTGGGTTCCATACTGAGCCTAATAAGGAGGCTGCGCTTGGTAGGAAGGTTGGGGTCGTGGCCCACCTTGCATTTGATAACCCGTTTGAGTTTGAGGCCCAGAATAATGTCCTTGAACCGGTTGGGCTTGGATCATCTGGCCGGAAGGTTGGCCTGGTTGAATTTGGGATGGACCTGTTTTCCCAGAAGGACGTACTTGCTGGGTGCCAGGTTGTCCTTGAGCAACCAAGGGTTGTCCTTGCGGAACAGATGGCCGAGCAGGCTGGACGGCCGGTTGACCTTGCGGTTGGCTAGCCTGTCCAGATGGATGATTAGGGCGGACAGTGGGTTGGCTTTGCTGCATAGAAGGCTGGCCCGCTTGTCCGGAAGGTTGTACTGGCTGAGCAGTGGGTTGGCCCTGCTGTACGTAGGGTTTCCCCCCTTGCCCAGGAGGATGCATGGGCTGAGCAGGGCGTTGGCCCTACTGTACGTAGGGTTTCCCCCCTTGCCCAGAAGGATGCATGGACTGAGCATTGGGTTGGCCCTGTTGCACGTAGGGTTGCCCCCCTTTCCCAGAAGGATACCCCTGCTGGACTGTTGGTTGACCTTGAGGGATATAATTTTGCCCAGCTTGTCCGACGGGATAACCCTGCTGGAAACCAGGTTGGCCTTGTTGGATATAAGGCTGTCCTGGTTGTCCATATGGGTAACCTTGCTGGGTACCCGGTTGCCCCGGATAACCAGAAGGTTGACTCTGATAGGAAAAAGATGTACCACCAATGGCCAAAGGTTGTCCCGGGTAGGGTTGTCCTTGTGGGCCCCCAGATTGTCCTGGGTAAGACTGGCCATAAAGTGGTTGCCCTTGGGGGGCTTGCACATAAGGTGGCTGGCCTAGATTAGGTGGTCCTTGAGGCTGTCCAGAAATTTCCTGGCCCCCATGAAAAGAATGAGTATCGGTGTCATAAGTAATGGATAATGGTACCGAGACTTCAACAAAATGTTGAAGAGGCGCGGATTGAGCGAACTGGAGGTACTGACCGGTAGAATCATAATAAAAGAGTGGACCTTGGTAATTCAGGTCCACAATGGGTTGCCCATGGGCATCATACGACCCCTCTCCCGGAAAAGGACCAGAAGAGGGTTGAGCACTTTGTGCAGGGTCGACGACTCCAGACGAAAGTCCCGGCTGGCCATTACTCACTTGACCATGAGAGGGACCAGCCCTAGGGTTCGTAGATGAAGATGTTGTCACAGCACTGACGACCGGAGTTGAGTATGCTACACAAACAGTTGGAATCGTGGGAACTGAGGTAACAGGTGTATTAGGGGGTTGCGAAAGAAAAGGTTTCGTGGTGGCAATGACACTAGGATCCCATATAGTCGTAGAAGGCATTCTGGCAGCTATTCTATCCCTCATCGATTGATATCGTGGGGGGAGTGGAGAAGTAGCCGGAATGGGAGATTCAATATTTGACACCACGGGTGTCTCACCTGCGCTGGGGGATGTCTCGTCCATGTGGGAAGTGGACATCGGAGACGACATACCGGGAGGGGTAACAGGAATATCGTCCTCGTCAGGCTCCCAGATAGGGTTCCAATCTTCTTCGTAATCCTCGTCACCTGGGGCACGTACGTTGATAGGCTGGATACTCGAGATAATCGGAAGAGTATCGCTTACAACTGGTACCTCAGGAGCAACAGAAGATGGAGAACCTTGATCACTTGGACCGGGAGTTGACGGGTCAGCCAGGATGACAAACCCCACACAAAAACCTAAAGGAAACTAACGATAAAGACCCTACTCAAGCTAACGCACAAAAGAACTAACCAGGTAATGTTATCGTGGCCGAATAAATTTTTAAGACACAGGAACTAAACTTGACCTTTTCATGTTTCAAGAGTCGAGAAAAGGACGAAAAGATGACTCTAGTCTCCTTCGAATGTTTAATGAGCACGAAGTGACAGGACGCTCACTGGCACCTTTTCTTTTAGGGAGTATGAAAAGGATCAAAAGTGACTGCTCTGGAGATTCTAGGCAAAGGGTTTACCAAGCAATCCGTAAAACTACTTATACACCTTGGCAATCGTATGAGAACCAAGGACTTTCCGTACTGCAGTCAATCTTCCCGAATGCTGTGTTCGGTGCATTACGGTTCGCAGGGCGGCAGACTCGGCTTCCTATGGATCAAGGATAAAAGCCTAGTGGGGTATCCCTATATACGCGACGGTACGTGGGAGCACAGTCCGTGTTAGACCACTATCGAGTCACAGAAGGAGGAATCACCCAACCGTAATGTGAAACAATAGTGACTATGTTTAAAGACGCCGGAACACGTCTCTAACCTAGACCTCTAGATGTTTGCATTAAGTTCCAATGTGTTTTTAGGTTTATTCAGTTTATTTTATGGTTGATCTTGAATTAAGTTTCGGTTTCAGGCCTTATCGTGTGATCTCTCACAATTACCTAGATGCAAACTACATGCCAAAGAATACCATTTCGTTCGATGAATTCTAACTATGAGAGGGTTAAGAGTTTTCAATCAAACAAAATGAACTCAATCAATCAAACAATCTAATGCAGCTAATGACAAAGAAATGAAATTTTTCTTTTGAGAACACAAATCAACGAAATGCTCTTCTTTTCATTAACTATTGAATGCAAAAGACATTAGTTTGATTTCTTTTTCAATGGAACTGTGCACTTAAAATGAATTTTGAGAGACAGCAACACCGAGTAAAGAGAAATAAAATCACTCAATGAAAAACACAACAAGCGTGAAAAGAGCCGATTGAACCCAAGCAACTGTGATCTGTGTCTGGGTAGTGAAACAATCCGAGGACTGGTTCAACGACAATCACCTCAAACAACCAAGCAAGAAAGCAAAAAGAGGAAGGTTTCCGCAATAGCAAAGGCAAGCAGCAACGAATCTTTGTGAACGAGTGATAAAACAAGGACAATCCAGTGAAAACGAGATGATAGCACTAGGTCACGGGACACAAAAACAAGATTCGTCCGACAAGACTTCGCAAGCAAGTGTTTCACAATTCAAACAATAAATATCAAGTCATAAACCAAGTAGAAAGAGAAGGAGATAGTCAAACCAACAGGCTCAGGAGGAAAAATTGAAACAAATTCAATTTTACAGGATCAGCGCGGGTAACACTTAGCAACAATGCGCTGACAAGAGGTCACGCGTAGCAACAAAGCGCTGTCAGCGCGGAAGCACATGACTTAAGCGTGCTGGTTTGGTTTCAGAACCGTCGCGACTGTTTTATGTACAAGCGCGATGACAACGGGCTCAAAGAGACAGCTATGCGCTGTCAGTGCGATTGTTTTGATATAAACCGCGCCGAGGCTAAAAAAGAGGCAGAATCAAGCCAAAAACTCCCAAACCAAGGCCCGAACTCTTTAAACAATTAATACACCTCCCAGACTGAACCAGGAAGTCTAAAAGCAGAGAACTAATCCCCAAGAGAGAAACAATCAAACTCAAGAACAAGAATGAACAAAAAGAGACAAAGGCCAGCTCCCCAGTATGGTCGCCAAATTGTTGGAGAGGTAAATCCCCTCTACGGATAGAGGCGATCCCTACTAGCCCAGAATGGGTCTAGCAACAATCAATCAATGCTACCATGCAAGCTCCTAATTGCAAATAAAAGAGAGGCAATGAGCACCTACTTGGATTCCAACGCTATTGTTTGATGAAGAGATGCGGTTCTCGCTCCTTCGCTCTGGCCGATCACGATCCTCCACGATCTCCGTGAATAGATACCTGCACACACGAAGAGAAATGCAAACACAAGGGTGAAATCTAATAAATGCAATTATACATCAGTCAGAAAGGATGTAATTCACATTAACCATTACAAAGACAAATGAGAATGGAACCATAACAGTAGTCATCTATTATTAATCAATAACAGAGAAAGGTACAACCAAAGTTCTGACGCTGAGTCCTTCTCTAGAGGGTCCAGCCAGCAAGTCTCTTAAGCATTCACCCTTGGAGGTAGATTCTCCCAAGACAAAGCTCTCTCTCTCACACAAGCAATACTCACAACCTTCCTTAAGCTTCCTCTAGCAAATCCAAACTTGTCACACCAACTACCTACTAATAGCAGCAGTCTAAGCACTATGAATTCCACACTATCCAAACTAGCTGCTCATGGCAATGGTAGAGACTTAAATAGGAGAAGGGGTCTCCATGAATGGTGGGAGGATGAGCTTATCTTCAAGGAAGGTGGTTTCAAATGACGAACAAACATGCCATAGAAGGGAGGGAGATACCCACAAGGCCAACAACCAAGTCTGGAGTCATCTGGAAGGCTGGCTGTTGGAACAAATTCACCCAAACTGGATCAGCACGGGTATATAAATGGACTGGGGCACTGACAGTGCATCCTAATAACAGAGTAGGCTGTGTCAGCGCGGCTTAATAATTTCATAGGGTGCGCTGGCTCATGAAATTCGACCAGCGTGGAAAACCCGTGTGCTTCCGCGCTGGCAGCGCATCAGTTACACTATCAGCCACGAGTCAGCGCAGTTATTTTAATAACAGTCGCGCTGATGAAATAAACTTTGGCAAAGTGGGTCATTTGGCCAGTTTAGAGAGCATGAGCATGGTTATTTGATTTCATGACACAGTAGGGAGACTGACAGGGAGACAGTGACAAATTACTGCGTAACACTTTGATTTAGTGGCCCTCCATGATATTTCTCTTCATCATGACATATTTGTAGAGTGGAAATGGTTATCTGCACCTTACTATCTCCAAGGCCTTCGTAGATGTCAAGGGTCCTTTATCTTTTTCTTCCTTTGTCAGAGTTTCCGTGCCTTTTTTCGAGAGATATTGAGGAATCTTGTCAAATAGTTATTCTTTGTGACCGCGATGTTCTTCATTTGCTTCTTATTGGATTTATTGGTCAACCACCTTATACTCCTTATGAGAGCACTTCTTCATGTTGACCTTTACTCCACTATAGCACATGCCTCCGAGCATGTCATTGGCGAAAGAGATCCTTTTATTCTTGATCGTGATTCTAGAACTTTTCCCATGACCCAATCAATATATATGATGACATGACTTAAACTTTGATGCATACATACCTCACCTTGATTATGCTTTTATCATCGCGGCTTTGTTTGATAGTTCTCCTCGATTGGTGTAGCCTTTCTTGCTTCATTTGCTCTTGCCTATATATCATCCTCTCTTGAATCCCATAAATGGGACCCCCAATGAGACCTCTACCCCCTTTGAAAGAAGACTTTAAGCAAAGAGGTTGACTTAGTCATAGGAGGATCTTCCTTCTTTTGCTTCTTGTCGTCTTCTTTCACTTCTTGAGTTACATGAGCTTCTTCCCTTTTTCTCTTGTTGTTGTTGTCCTTCTTAAGTTTAGGACAATCCCTTTTGTAGTGTCCATACTCTTGGCATCCAATCTGTTGGACTTTGGACATGTAGTGGTCCCAACCAATTTGCTACTTTCCTTGCAAAAAGACACTTAGGTATACTTAGAAGGGGACATATACTTACTTGATAGAGTTTGAGATGTAGTGAACTTGCTTTCTTCTTGATGTCTTGCCTTCCTTAGATCTTGATGTTGTTCAAGTTGCTTTCTTCAAATGGACTTGCTTGATGACTTGACTCGTAGTGCCTTTCATTCTTCAAGATGGTGTAGCTTGATGTAGGTCCCTCTTTGATTTGTTCTTCTTGTAGGTGCCTTTATACAAGGCATTTCTTCTTGCTTTGTAGTCTTCCATCATGAATGAAAGATGGTAGACCTTCTTGTCCTTGATGTGATTGAGACTTCTTGGCTTGACGCTTCAACCTTGCGGATGTTCTTGAGATTCCCTTTCCTTGATGTGTCACCTTAGCTCCGATACCGCGTTGAAGAATCTGGGGCAATGGGGTATAGCGGGATTCTTCTAGACTTGATAACAATTTGTGAAGCTCTTTTGCAATTTATCGTGTTATCTTAATCTTCTTCTCTTCTTATTAATGCATGTGTGTTTACTTTCATCAAACTGGTGCCAAAAACATAAGAACAAGAACACAAGATGTTGGCTCTCTACCCGGGAAAAACCTCTCTCTCTCTCTCTCAGAGGAAAACCCTTTTGTAAATTTCTCTCATTGAAGCTTCTTATTGGCCATTGCGAAGCCCTAGACCCTTGACAATAATATCCCCAAAGCACAAGTCGAGTCCTTCCTCCTCTCTGCACTTTGTTTCTTCGGCGCTTCGTTCCCCGGCACTCTGTCCTTCTTTCAACTTTTGATAGTCCGTGGTGGACTAGCTCTAGAAGAGACTCCAACCTTTGATCCTTAGCGAGATCCTTTACCAATGAAGAAACCTTCATTCTCTTGACCAACCGAGCCTTTTTCTTGATGTGAGGTTGTAGGCTCGATGTACACCAAGTTTACTACACCTGGGGTGATTTCCATCGCGACGAGACATGGGAACCGCAAATTTCCCGCGCTTGGGATGCTTTCGACAAGTGACATGGAACCCCCGGGTTCCCCGAAATTTGGCGACCTCTGTCGAGGAGGGACTGGTAGACCCCATGTCACGCTCCTATCCTAGTGGTAGTATTTCAACCACACATAAGTGGGTGCGGCACCGCCGTACTTTTTCTTTTTACCAATACTTGAGTACACGGTCTACGCCTACTTCAACACTCGGTCAATTTTCCAATAAGTGTTCTTAACAATGCAGTGAAAATAACTTACCATAAATTTATCTTCTTCAATTATTCTTTCAACCTGTCATGTTGTGTGGTCGTGGTGCACTGGCCCGCGGCCTGCACGACACAACTCCACACCTGAATAGCGAACCTATCCGACCGACTTTCCCTTCCGCAACGCCCAAACTCTGCCCGTCGGTGCGGTCCATAGTGAGGGCGCACGACCCACATGCAGTGTGGCCTACCTGCCCGGATGGTAACCCGTCCCGCTCTGCCTATCCGCACTACCAAGCCCGACCCGCCCTCTGTAATCTGCCCGCTGGTGTGACCCTCTTACCCACGTCCTTCTCTTCCTTTCGTTCTCGCCCCACTCCTTCCTTCGCACTTGTTCTGCGATGTGGAAGTCTGAGCTCAATGTCCCTTCGTCGAATGCCATCCTCCTTACTTATACGCATCCTTTCCCCCAAGGCCCGTGTCTCTCGAGGATAAAAAGGGTCGGCTCCATCAACATGCATGCCCACTGACCTGCCACATAACCTCGACACGCCCCATTCCAACGAACCGCCGCATCCCCCGTGTGCACCGTCGCACCCATGGGTCGGCTCCAACACCTCGCCGATTACACCCATCGCCGCACGTCGCACACCTGCCCGCATCCTAACTTGTCCGCACATGGTCACCTCTTTCATCTGGGCACACAACAAGGGTCGCTCGCGTGCCTTCCGTCAGTGGCTCACCCATCGTGTAGGTATCAAGGGGCGTGCGCCACGCGCAACATGGCACGAGCGACATGGGAACCCCGCGTGTCACGCCCCCAGGACTACAGTAGTCTTTCAGCCATACTTGGCGAGGTGCGGTGCCACCGAACACTTTCTTTTCACCAATACTTATGTTCATGGACTATGCCCAACCATTAGTCTACTTAGTTTGTTTTTCGCAACCAAGTATTATTATGTTTCCTTTATACCAATGAACACCCATACACATTCATTATCATCAGCAATTATACATGAAGAACACAATTGCACAGCATAAAGGGAGGGGCAACTCCCTGAACAATGAGTCTGCCCGAATACAATATATTATTCAACTCTACAATGTTTACGAGGCTTTACAAGTATACATCGGAAACACCAAGTTTCATACTTAGCCAATTTTACAAATAGGCAACACCTCAGTGTGCCAACCGAGTTCCTTGCCCGAGCTGGGTGGGCGCGCCCTCACACAAGCTGCCAACCGTACTCCTTGACCGAACCTCATTTACCGCTGCACGACGGGCGAGCGACCTCACCGAGTCACCCCCCGTTTCCTTTTGCACGACGGGCGGGCGACTTACCCGAGTCACCCGAGACACCTCCGTGTTTCTTCTTCCATGACGGGCAGGCGACCTACCCGAGACACCCCGTGTCACACCGAACGGCGAGTTCCTTCCTTACCCGTGCCCTCACCCGATAACCAAAACCTGTGCGTATCGTGTGTGCTTGCCCAAGAACGGGCGCATATATGCCCGCGCCTCTATTGCGACCTGCTCCACTACTTCGCACTTTTTTCTTGATCACCGAATGCTCATGTACGAATGTCCATCTTTGAATGAATATCAAATCCTCCAACGCCTTGCCATATTTATACGAGCGGTTGGGCGAGTCGCTGCCCAGGCCGACTCGACCACCGCGTGCCAAAACGCCCTTACACGTCGCAAACTTGCCATCAGATTGTTGGTCGGCAAGCAATCCTTCGTTCAAGTTGCCCCAACATGTAAGTTGGCCCGTGGGTTATGCCAAACGCTCCCACGCTATAAACCAACCATCGCTCCACATCTAATGTGCATTATACTTATGTCCCTTTGAACATTTTGGTCGTAGAGTTCGTACTTCACACCGACGGGGAGAAACTGAACCGCAGGTCCTTACACTGCATTTCCCAGACTTGGGTAGCAATTTTTGTTGTGACGCGAAATGGAAACCCCGTGTGTGTTCGCTGACTTGGGTAGCAGTTTTCATCGCGCCGCGAAATGGACACCTTGAGTTCCCCGGAATTTGGCGGCTCTTCATGGCCCCACGACATGGAAATCCGAAGTTCCACAGACACTCGAGCGATTCAGGGTGTGCCGCGACATGGAAACAGCGAGTTCCCCAGACTTGGGCAACGGTTTCTAAACACACCAAGTTCCCGAGACTTGCGAGCAGGTTTTCATCGTCATGGAAACCCAAAGTTCCCCGCGTTTCCCTCATGCCGTAAAATGCGGAAATCAATGGTTCCATCAAAGGGCGGGACATGGAAACCCCAAGCTTTCGAGGCTTGGGCGCCAGGGCGTAACATGGAAAACCTCGAGTCTCCACAGGCTTGTGCGCCGCCGGCTTCGGTCATGGCGCGACATGGAAACCCCAAGTTTCCCCAGGCCTGGGCACCGGGGCGTGACATGGAAAACCCTAATTTCCGCAAGCTTGGGTGCCGGGGTGTGA
>CM062805.1:806976319-806978819 GCA_031772625.1 Pinus tabuliformis | reverse complement strand
CTAGGTTAGCGCGCAATTCGGCACCGTATCTCGAATTTCGGTTCATCCCGCATCGCCAGTTCTGCTTACCAAAAATGGCCCACTTGGAGCTCTCGATTCCACGCTGCGGCTCAATCGAGCAGCCGCACCCTCTTACATATTTAAAGTTTGAGAATAGGTCGAGGGTGTTACGCCCCCGATGCCTCTAATCATTTGCTTTACCCGATAAAACTCGCACGTGAGCTCCAGATATCTTGAGGGAAACTTTGGAGGAAACCAACTACTAGATGGTTTGATTAGTCTTTCGCCCCTATACCCAAGTCAGATGAATGATTTTCACATCAGTATCGCTACGAGCCTCCACCAGAGTTTCCTCTGGCTTCACCCTGCTCAGGCATAGTTCACCATCTTTCGGGTCCCAACAGGTGTGCTCGCACTCGAAACCTTTGCATAAGCTCAAGGTCGGTCGACGATGCACCCCCCCAGAGAGGGGATCTCGCCCATTAGCTTCCTTGCACCTCGTAGGTTTTCAAACCCGTCGACTCGCACACATGTTAGACTCCTTGGTCCGTGTTTCAAGACGGGTTGAATGGAAAGCCCGCCAACCAACACCACGAGTGCACAGGTGCACACGGCCCACCACAAGGGCACATGCTTCATTCCTCGACCACCGCAGCGGCAAACCGACAGGCAGTAATCCACCCGCGCTTGTGACGATGCAGCAGCCCGTGTTGGTTTGCACCTCAAGTCAAGTGGCGGACCAGCCTGAGCCGTTCCGCATCCGACCGAGACGCATCGACAGTCTCCATCCGCTTCCCTCCCGACAATTTCAAGCACTCTTTAACTCTCTTTTCAAAGTCATTTTCATCTTTCCCTCACGGTACTTGTTCGCTATCGATCTCTCGCCCGTATTTAGCCTTGGACGGAATTTACCACCCAATTAGGGCTGCATTCCCAAACAACCCGACTCGCCGACAACGCCTCGTGATGCGGCAGGGTCCCGGGCCGACGGGGTTGTCACCCTCTCAGGCACCCCCTTCCAAGGGACTTGGCCGAGGTCCACCGTTGAGGACACTTCTACAAACTACAATTCAGGCAGCGCTGCCGCCCGATTTTCATGTTGGGCTCTTCTCGGTTCGCTTGCCACTACTAGGGGAATCCTTGTAAGTTTCTTTTCCTCCGCTTAATTATATGGTTAAACTCAGTGGGTTTTCTCGCCTAAGCTGGGGTCGCAAAGTTGGAGCTAAATCCGCCCTACCCCATGGGAGGACAAGAGAGAGCAAAGTAAGTTTGAGCGATGCCACACAAAGCCCGCATCGGCTAACACCGACTGCCCATCCAAGGGGACAAGATCACCGCTCGCCAACGCACGCCACGAAACATCGCTTGAGGTATTTCAGCCGACCGCACCGCACGGGGCACGGACGATCAACTCCACTGCTCCCTAGCATATTGCAGGGAGTGCGTTTGAATGGGATGCGATGCCCAGACAGACGTGCCCTCAACCGAGGCCTCGGGCGCAAATTGCGTTCAAAATCTCGATGATTCACAGGATTCTGAAATTCAAACTAAGTATCGCATTTCGCTACATTCTTCATAGTAACAAGAGCTGAGATATCCGTTGCCGAGAGTCGTTTCCACGTGTATTACCGAAAAATCGGCCACAAAACTTAATAGGGGCACCCCCCACAACAAATGTAAGGCCAAGGGGCAAAAGGAGTAAAAACGCATGAGAGAAAGAGAAACAAAGTTGTCTAACCCCCTCACAGGGGGAGGCTCGAACAGAGGACAATCTCCCCAGCCCCACACCCTCGAAAAAAGGGGGGAAATGCATGGAACAGCAATCGAGAAGGACTAGGGTGGCCACCCCGGGAGCTCACACTGCTTTTAGCCCTTCCCCGACACCAGCCCACAACAATTCCCCCTTTTCTCCGTAGAGTTAGGGACCGAAAGGAAGAAAAGGGTAGAAAAAAAAGCACAAACAAGGCACAAGCCTCCCAAAGCCCCGTGCCTTCAGCAAAAGGGGGGAACGGAAGGGGACGATGATCAAGAAGGACTAGGGTGGCCACCCGGGAGCTCGCACTGTGTTTCGTCCTTCCGGAACACCAATCCACAACAATCCCACCTTTTCTCCGTAACGCTAGGGGCCACAAGGAAGAAGGGAAGAAAAAAACAAGAGATAAAGGGATATATCAACCGTGGCTACCGGCTCACAAGGGGAGGCTTCAAACAGAGAACAAGATTCCCCAACCCCGTGCCTTCGCAAAAAGGGGGGAACTGCAGGGGATGGTGATCAAGAAGGAATAGGGTGGCCACCTTGGGAACTCGCACTGCTTTTCGTCCTTCCCGAACACCAATCCACAACAATCCAACCTTTTCTCCGTAAAGCTAGGGGCCGATAGAAAGAAGGGAAGAAAACAACATGAAAGAAAGAGAGATATCAAACGCGTCCACCGGCTCACAGGGGGAGGCTCAAACAGAGAACAAGCTTCCCGACCCCCGTGCCTTCGCAAAAAGGGGG
>CM062805.1:806958819-806971319 GCA_031772625.1 Pinus tabuliformis | reverse complement strand
CCCCCGACCCTCCACGCCACGCACCGAGGCCACCTAGGAGTCCACCCGCACCAGCAGAAACGGTGGACCTCGATCACTTGACCTCCTGTGGCAACCACGATGCAAAGGCAAAGGAAGGAAGTAAATGAAAATCAATAAGGTCGCTACACAATACAAGAACACATGTCCGAACAGGAGGAGGGATCGATCCGCACCCCACACACCCTATGTACAGGCAACCTAGGAGATTTCCCACAGCTTTACCAACCGGACGATGAATAATTTTCCCCTACGGCCACCTCCACGCAAAGGAGGGAGGTCGAAGTGTTCCACCTCGAAATCCTTCTTCCAAATAGCCCCCACCATCGATGTAGCAAGCCTCCGCCCCGTTAGACCACGAGCGCATACACAATTGAAACAACAAGTGCCCCCCAACCCTCCCCGCAGAGAGGCCACCAAGGAGTCCACCCAGACAGCAGCAACGATGGACCTCGATCACATGATCACCTGCGGTAGCCTCAATGTAAAGGAAATGGAAGGAAGCAAAACAACAAGACCAACCATGCCCACAACCTCTCTTAGAAATGTTCCCCCCGACCCTCCACGCCACGCACCGAGGCCACCTAGGAGTCCACCCGCGAGAGCAGAAACGGTGGACCTCGATCACTTGATCACCTGCGGTAACCATGATGCGAAGGCAAAGGAAGGAAGTAAATGCAAATCAAGAAGCTCATCACTCAATACAAGAACATATCCAAACAGGAGGAGAGATCGGGCAACCCCGCACCCCCCGCACCCTACGTACAAGCAACCTAGGAGATTTCCGACAGCTTTAAAGATTGGATAATGAATACTTTTCCCCTATGGCCACCTCCACGCAAAGGAGGGAGGTCGAAGTGTTCCACCTCAAAATCCTTCTTCCAGATAGCCCCCACCATCGACATAGCAAGCCTCCTCCCCATTGGACCAGGGGCGCATACACAATTCAAACAACAAATGCCCATAAACGTTGTGACTTAACATTTCCAACCGCAAAAGCCTGCCACGCACACAAGATGCAAGGGAAAATCCGACCCCTCGATCAAACATATGGGCCAACACATCTATCAAAACCTCAAAGCCAACACAACCACGAACAATGTGCACTTTGAAAGGAATGCCAATCCTTGACTTTACAACAAGGAGAACAGCACCTCACATCGCCTAACGGAAAAAGCAAGCAAGATGGAGGGTAGGTGGTTTACGACCAAAACCCTTCCACTTCCCTCTTAAATGTACTCATCTCAACCGACAATGCCAACACGGAAAGAGTACAAGCACAAGACACCGGCACCATAAACAGCCGAACAATGAAGAGGCTAACCATCACAAGGAGCCACACCACAACAACCCATACAACTCCCAAAACTTGGAGCAGAAGGGGAATTGTTCACATATGCCTCTCGGGACAAGCATGGCCAACATTACCGCTCATGCGCTACCGAGTGGGTATGGAGAGAAGATGAAAATCAGACACCCTACAAACGACCCAAGGCCATTCTTGAGGCAAACCCGAAAAACCAACTCAATTACCAACCCACCTTTCACACGAAAAGCAAAACCCTCCACACCAAATAGGGAGGAGGTGAACAATATAACGAGGAGCCAATTTCAATGGAGCCACAAATGGCTACCCAGCCCAATCAAAATTATCGATTCGCAACAACCGAGGGGCACGATAGCGACATAGGCAATGAGGGAGTTTTGGGGCTTCCATCTGGGACCGCACCAACGAAGGCTCAAAGGAGCGCCAAGGAAACTATCAACATTATTATCGTTGGGATGGGAAAGAGGGATGGGGATGAGCATTGCCCAGATTACCGCTCATGTGCTACCGAGCGGGGAAGGAGAGAAGACGGAAATCGGCCACCCTACAAATGACCCAAGGCCATCGTTCGAGCAAACCCAACAAAGCAACTCGATTACCAACCCACCTTTCACACAGAAAGAAAACCTGTCAACTGTATCTTCTGGAGGGGCACGAGGGGGACCAAGATGAGCCAAGGAGCCACACCACAACAACCCATACCTCACCAAGAAAATTGAGAGAAGAAGGGGAATTGTTCACTTATGCCTCCCGGGACGAGCATGGCCAACATTACCGCTCATGCGCTACCGAGTGGGGATGGAGAGATTATGAAAATCGGACACCCTGTCGTTGGTATCAT
The DNA here is from genome assembly GCA_031772625.1 of Pinus tabuliformis. NCBI lineage: Eukaryota > Viridiplantae > Streptophyta > Pinopsida > Pinales > Pinaceae > Pinus > Pinus tabuliformis. Next base: position 806,969,133 of record CM062805.1, on the reverse strand, counting down.
CTGGAGGGGCACAAGGGGACCAAGACAAACCAGGGAGCCAAAACACAACAACCCCTACAGCTCCAAGAACTTAGAGAGCAATTGTCCACATATGCCCCCTGGGACGAGCATGGGCAACATTACCACTCATGCGCTACCGAGTGGGGATGGAGAGAAGATGAAAATCGGCCACCCTACAAACGAACCAAGGCCATCGTTTAGGAGAATGTGAAAACACAACTCGATTACCAACCCAACTTTCACACAAAAAGAAAACCTGTCGCTGGTATCATCTAGAGGGGCACGAGGGGAACTAGGACGAGCCAAGGAGCCACACCACAACACAACAACCCATACAGCTCCAAGGACTTGGAGAGCGGAAGGGGAATTGTTCACATATGCCTCCTAGGACGAGCATGGCCAACATTACCGCTCATGCCCTACCGAGTGGGGATGGAGAGAAGATGAAAATCGACCACCCTACAAACGACCCAAGGCCATCGTTCAGGGAAACGTGAAAACACAACTTGATTACCAACCCACCTTTCACACGGAAAGAAAACCTGTCGCTGGTATCATCTGGAGGGGCACTCAGGGACCAGGACGAGCCAAGGAGCCACACCACAATAGCCCATACAGCTCCAACAACTTGGAGAGCAGAAGGGGAATTGTTCACATATGCCTCTGAGGCTATGCCTGGCCAACATTACCGCTCATGCGCTACCGAGTGGGGATGGAAAGAAGATGAAAATTGGCCACCCTACAAATGACCCAAGGCCATCGTTCAAGCAAACTCAAAAACACAACTCGATTACCAACCCACCTTTCACACGGAAATAAAACCTGTCGCTGGTATCATCTGGAGGGGCACGCGGGGACCAGGACATAGCAAGGTGTGGCACCACCGAACACTTTCTTTTTAACAATACTAACGTTTATGGGCTACGCCTATTCCAACATAAACTTACTTAACTTATGTTCTTATAACCGAATAAAATGTTATCCTTTATACTTCAACAAAGAACATTCTCATTCATTAACCATCAACAATAAACCGAGAACAATACACAAGTATAAAGGGAGGGGCAACTCGCGAACAGTCTGCCCAACAATAATATTATATCAAGAATATCAGATTTTACAACAAGTGTGTCTTGGCCGAACCAAGTCTCACACTTAACCAAATAATACAACCGAGGGGCAATCCTGCCTTTACAACATCTTGTGCATCTCTTGCACAAAGGACGGTGCTCACCCGAGCCACCAAGAATCCTTGCCAAGTCTTACACCAAGAACTGCACCTTAGAATTCACCCCGACACGCTTGCCTCACTTCAAACCGCACTTAAGTCAAAACTGCATCTTTTGTAGCACTACGCATGAGGTATGCGTAGTCTACTTTACCCCTATGCATTTTACCCCTATGCGTTTAAGATATGAGCGAAGATTCGTTGGATTAATGAGCTCTCATGCTCATGTATATATATGCTCCACACCTTGTTATATAATCTTTGGGCCGACATGTTAATAATACCATGAAGCCCTTACATTATATTCTTTAAGGTGTTTTATTATATTTTATTGTTTTATTCTTCATGCATATGAACCTTCGTATGTCCTTATAACATTTACGCTCAAGTGTACTAACACTTAGCCATTTTTGCACACGCTCCTTATCGTCGCATAAGTTTCGTTCTTTGTCACGTTCTTTTGTCGCATGAGGTTCGGATGATTGTCGCACTTCATCGCCCAAGGAGCGCCAGCCCATCGCACTTCCGCCCACTCGTCGCACCATCGTGCGCTTGCCGTGGCCGCGCGCTAGTCGCTCGTCTGCCCGAGTTGCGAAGACCTTACACACTCGAACGAGTTCACACGGGCGCCCTCAAACGACTCACCCGAACGACCGAAACGAACCGACAATGGAGAGTTGGGCAAACGAGCTGCACGAACGTGCACAAAGCCAACCTCGGGTCACAACTTAGCATTTTTGATACGGGCTCGTTCGCCCAGGCGCGCCCTCGCCCGAATGACCCGCCCGAACGAGTTCACACGGGCGCCTCAAACGACCCGCCCGAACGAGTTCACACGGTCGCCATCAAACAAACCACCCGAACGACCCGCCCGAACGAGTTCACACAGGCGCCCTCAAACGACCCGCCCGAACGATTTTGCATGGGTGCCCGAATGACCGAAATGAAGCGACAAGGGAGAGCCGGGAAAATGAGCTGCACGAACGTGCACAAAGCCAACCTCAGGTCACAACTTAGAATTTTTGATACGGGTTCGTTCGCCCGGGTGCACCCTCGCCCGAACAACCCGCTTGAATGAGTTCACACGGACGCCCTCAAATGACCCGCCCGAACGTCCGAAACGAAGCGACAAGGGAGAGTCGGGCAAACGAGTTGCACGAATGTGCACAAAGCCAACCTTGGGTCACAACTTAGCATTTTTGATATGGGCTCGTTCGCCCGGGCGCGCCCTCACCCGAACGACCTGCCCGAACGAGTTCACACGGGCGCCCTCAAATGACCCGCCTGAACGCCCGAAACGAACCGACAAGGGAGAGCTGGGCAAACGAGCTGCACGAACGTGCATAAAGCCAACCTCGGGTCACAACTTAGCATTTTTGATACGGGCTCGTTCGCCCGGGCGCGCCCTCGCCCGAACGAGTTCACACGGGTGCCCTCAAACGACCCGCCCAAACGACCGAAACAAATCGACAAGGGAGAGCCGGGCAAACGAGCTACACGAACGTGCACAAAGCCAACCTCGGGTCACAACTTAGCATTTTTGATACGGGCTCATTCACCCGGGCGCGCCCTCGCCCGAACGAGTTCACACAGGCGCCCTCAAACGACCCTCCCGAAAGACCCGCCCGAACGAGCCGCCCGAACGAGTTCACACAGGCGCCCTCAAACGACCCTCCCGAAAGACCCGCCCGAACGAGTTCACACGGGCGCCTCAAGCGACCCGCCCGAACGACCCGCCCGAACGAGTTCACACGGGCGCCCTTAAACAACCCGCCCGAACGAGTTTACATGGGCGCCCTCAAACAACCCGCCTGAACGATTTTGCATGGGAGCTCGAACGACTGAAACGAAGCGACAATGGAGAGCCAGTCAAACGAGCTGCACGAACGTGCACAAAGCCAACCTCGGGTCACAACTTAGCATTTTTGGTAAGGGCTCATTCGTCCGGGCATGCCCTCACCCGAACGAGTTCACACGGGCGCCCTCAAACGACCCACCCGAATAAGTTCACACTGGCGCCCTCAAAAGACCCGCCCAAATGACCGAAACAAATTGACAAGGGAGAGCCGGGAAAACGAGCTGCACGAACGTGCACAAAGCCAACCTCGGGTCACAACTTAGCATTTTTGATACAGGCTCGTTCGCCCGGGCGCGCCCTCGCCCAAACGACCCGCCCAAACGAGTTCACACGGGCGCCCTCAAACGCCCCGCCCGAACAACCGAAATGAACTGACAAGGGAGAGCTGGGCAAACGAGCTGCACGAACATGCACAAAGCCAACCTCGAGTCACAACTTAGCATTTTTGATACGGGCGCGTTCGCCCGGGCACGCCCGCGCCCGAACAACCCACCCGAACAAGTTCACACGGACGCCCTCAAACGACCCGGCCGAACGAGTTCGCACGGGTGCCTCAAACGACCTGCGCGAACAACCCGCCCGAACGAGTTCACACGGGCGCCCTCAAACGACCCGCCTGAACGAGTTCACACAGGCGGCCTCAAATGACCCGCCCCAATGATTTTGCATGGGTGCCCGAACGACCGAAACAAAGCGACAAGGGAGAGCCAGGAAAACGAGCTGCACGAACGTGCACAAAGCCAACCTCGGGTCACAACTTAGCATTTTTAATATGGGCTTGTTCGCCTGGGTGCGCCCTCGCCCGAATGACCTGCCCGAACGAGTTCACATGGGCGCCCTCAAATGACCCGCCCGAACGAGTTCACACGGGCGCCCTCAAATGACCCGCCCGAACGAGTTCACACAGGCACCCTCAAACGACCCACCCGAACGATTTTGCATGGGTGCCCGAACGACCGAAACGAAGCGAAAAGGGAGATTCGGGCAAACGAGTTGCATGAACATGCACAAAGCCAACCTCGAGTCACAACTTAGAATTTTTGATACGGGCTCGTTCGCCCGGGCATGCCCTTGCCCGAACGAGTTCACACGGTGGCCCTCAAACGACCCACCCGAACGAGTTTGCACATACGCCCTCGCCCGACCCGCCTGAACGGGTTTGCATGGACGCCCTCGCCCAACCCACCCGAACAGGTTTGCACGGACGCCCTTGCCCGAATGACCCGCCCGAACGGGTTTGCGCGGACGCCCTCGCCCGACCCGCCCGAACATTTTGGCACGGACGACCTCGCTCGACCCGCCCGAACGCATTTACACGGCGCCCTCAAACAACCCACCCGAACGAGTTTACATGGCAAACGACCCTCCTGGATGAGTGTTTACACAGCAAACGACCCGCTCGAACGAGTTTACATGGGTTCGACACATGACCAAAACAAAGTCACAAGGGAGATTCAGGCAAATGGGCATCACGATCGTGCACAAGGCCCACCCCCCTTCACAACTTAGCTTTTTTTATATGGCCACGTGTCCCCTGGGCGCTGTCACATGACACGACATGACACGACCCGACCCGTTTGCATGGGCACCCACACATGACACGTCCCGACCCGCCCGAACGAAATTTGGGGTTTCCATGGGCGCACGACCCGAACGAAATTTCGGGGTTTCCGTGGGTGCACGACCCGAATGAAGGCACGAGGGAGCATCAGGCAAACGGGCCACACGAACGTGCAGAAGACACATGGGCGGTCACGACTTAGTATTTTTGGCACACCCACGTGTGCCCGGGCACCCACACACAGCACAACACGGCCCGACCGGCCTTGTGCGAGCCGACCTGACACGGCCCGACCGGCCTTGTGCGAGCCAACCAGACTTGCCCGAACGCGTTTGTACGGGCACCCACACACGACACTACCCGACCCAACCTAAACAAAATTTGGGGTATCCTTGTATGCACAACCCGAACGAAATTTGGGGTTTCCATGGGTGCATGATCCGAACGAAGGCACAAGGCAGCGTCGGGCAAACGGGCCGCACGAACGTGTAGAAGGCACACGGGGGGTCATGACTTAGCATTTTTGGCACTGCCACGTGTGCCCGAGCACCCACGCACGGCACGACCCGACCCGCCCGAACGAAGGCACGACGGAGCGTCGGGCAAACGGGTCGCGCGAGCGTGCAGGAGGCACACGGGTGGTCACGCCCTAACATTTTTTGCACGGCCACATGTTCCTGAGTACCCATGTGCAGCACGGCATGACCCAACCCCACTCGACTCGCCCGAATGCGTTTGCACGGGCACCCACACACGAAGCGATCCGACCCGCCCGAACGGAATTTGGGGTTTCCATGTGTGCACGGCCCGAACAAAATTTGGGGTTTCCATGGGTGCACGACCCGAACGAAGGCCCGAGCGAGCATCGGGCAAACAGGTTGCACGAATGTGTAGAAGACACATGGGCGGTGACGACTTAGAATTTTTGGCACGGCCACGTGTGCTGGGGCACCCACACACGGCACGACACAACCCGACCCACCCTAGGCGAGCCAACCTGAATCGCCCGAACGAAATTTGGGGTTTCCATGGGTGCACGACCTGAACAAAGAAGGCACACGGGCGGTCATGACTTGGCATTTTCGGCACGCCCACGTGTGCCCACGCACCCCCACACATAGCACGGCACGGGATGACCCGGCCTGCCCGAAGGAAATTTGGGGTTTGAACGGGCGCACGACCCGAACGAAGGCACGAGGGTAGGAATATCTTTGACTCTAAAACATAAATATACCTGGGGTAACATGTCCTTAATATCTTCAACATTTTCTTTTGACTCTTTATAACACTTTACCATGTGCTAGGCCTATTTCAATGAGCAAGAAACTCAATGACAAATATAATATATTTATTTATTTATTTATTTTCTTGAATAAATACAAATATCAAAAGTACATTTATGAAGACCGAACCCAGTTACACTTTCTTCAACACCCCCTCTCAACTAGGGAGCTATTCATAAATCATTACAAGGTGTTTGGCTATTTTTCAATCTTGAATAATTCACATAAGAGAAACCGGATTGGCAACCCATCTGTTATAGCATCATATTAGCCAACATTGTTCATAGCAAGGCCTTGACTAACACCTTGGTCATTGTCTCTAAAGGTACATACCCACCCAGGTGTTCCCTGAGACCTTCCATGACAATTCTTGTCTTGGGTTCCCATCCCTCAAAGAATATCGCTCCTCTTGCCTACTCTTGACTTGGGTGCCCTACGCATCCTCAAAGAGCATCAGATGCCAAATTATTTCCCAATCCTCCCGTTATTTCTTGCCAAGTGAAGACAAGAATGTTGTGTCTATCTCTTCCCCTTGATTGGGGAAGACATGCCCAAGTTTCCTCTGACAAGGAACTTGCCCAAGCTCCTTTGTAGTTGGGAACTTGTTAGAACTCCCTCTTAGCTAGGGACTTGTCCATTCATCAACAATGTCTTCTTCGTGGGTCCTTCAACCGCTTGATCTCCTTCTTTCCTTCGATGTCATGAAGTCTTTGTTTGAACTTCTTCTTGGCAGGGTACCGGCCATCGATCACTTTCCCCCCTGGTTTGTCATGTAATTGCTCCCTTCGTGGAAAGTGGCCTTCTTGATATATATCAGGTCCTTTTTGTCATCTAGCTACTCCTTTTTCACCTTGTCTATCCTTCGTAACACTTATCACATGGATGCTTAGTTGTAGTCGCTTGTTCCCGTACTTTGATTTAGTGGCCCTTCGTGATATTGCTCTTCATCATGACATATTTGTAGAGTGGAAATGGTTATCTGCACATTACTATCTCCAAGGCCTTCGTAGGTGTCAAGGGTCCTTTATCTTTTTCTTCCTTTGTCAGAGTTTCCGTGCCTTCTTTCAAGAGATGTTGAGGAATCTTTTCAAATAGTTATTCTTTGTGACCGTGATGTTCTTCATTTGCTTCTTATTGGATTGATTGGTCAACCACCTTATACTCCTTATGAGAGCACTTCTTCATGTTGACCTTTACTCCACTGTAGCACATACCTCTGAGCATGTCGTTGGCGAAGGAGATCCTTTTATTCTTGATCGTGATTCTAGAACTTTTCCCATGACCCAATCAATATATATTATGACATGACTTAAACTTTGATGCATACAAACCTCACCTTGATTATGCTTTTATCCTCGTGACTTTATTTGATAGTTCTCCTCGATTAGTGTAGCCTTTCTTGCTTCATCTGCTCTCGCCTATATATCATCCTCTCTTGAATCCCATAAATGGGACCCCCAATGAGACCTCTACCCCCTTTGAAAGAAGACTTTAAGCAAAGAGGTTGAATTAGTCATAGGAGGATCTTCCTTCTTTTGCTTCTTGTCATCTTCTTTCACTTCTTGAGTTACATGAGCTTCTTCCCTTTTTCTCTTGTTGTTGTTGTCCTTCTTAAGTTTAGGACAATCCCTTTTGTAGTGTCCATACTCTTGGCATCCAAACCGTTGGAATTTGGACATGTAGTGGTCCCAACCAATTTGCTACTTTCCTTGCAAAAAGACACTGAGGTATACTCAAAAGGGGACATATACTTACTTGATAGAGTTTGAGATGTAGTGAACTTTCTTTCTTCTTGATGGCTTGCCTTCCTTAGATCTTGATGTTGTTCAAGTTGCTTTCTTCAAATGGACTTGCTTGATGACTTGACTTGTAGTGCCTTTCATTCTTCAAGATGGTGTAGCTTGATGTAGGTCCCTCTTTGATTTGTTCTTCTTGTAGGTGCCTTTATACAAGGCGTTTCTTCTTGCTTTGTAGTCTTCCATAATGAATGACAGATGGTAGACCTTCTTGTCCTTGATGTGATTGAGACTTCTTGGCTTGACGCTTCAACCTTGCGGATGTTCTTGAAATTCCCTTTCCTTGATGTGTCACCTTAGCTCCGATACCACATTGAAGAATCTGGGGCAATGGGGTATAGCAGGATTCTTCTAGACTTGATAATAATTTGTGAAGCTCTTTTGCAATTTATCATGTTATCTTAATCTTTTTCTCTTCTTATTAATGCATGTGTGTTTACTTTCATCAAACTAGTGCCAACAACATAAGAACAAGAACACAAGATGTTGGCTCTCTGCCAGGGAAAAACCTCTCTCTCTCTCTCTCAGAGGAAAACCCTTACAGAAATTTCTCTCATTGAAGCTTCTTATTGGTCATTGCGAAGCCCTAGACCCTTGACAATAATATCCCCCAAGCACAAGTCGAGTCCTTCCTCCTCTCTGTACTTTGTTTCTTCGGCGCTTCGTTCCCCGGCACTCTGTCCTTCTTTCAACTTTTGATAGTCCGTGGTGGACTAGATCTAGAAGAGACTCCAACCTTTGATCCTTAGAGAGATCCTTTACCAATGAAGAAACCCCTTAATTCTCTTGACCAACCGAGCCTTTTTCTTGATGTGAGGTTGCAGGCTTGATGTACACCAAGTTTACTACACCTGGGGCGATTTCCATCGCGACGAGACATGGGAACTACAAATTTCCCCTGCTTGGGATGCTTTCAACAAGGCGGGACATTGAATCCCTGGGTTCCCCACAATTTGGCGACCTCTATCGAGGAGGGACTGGTAGACCCCATGTCACGCTCCTATCCTAGTGGTAGTATTTCAACCACGCATAAGTGGGTGTGGCACCGCCGTACTTTTTCTTTTTACCAATACTTGAGTACACGGTCTGCGCCTACTTCAACACTCGGTCAATTTTCCAATAAGTGTTCTTAACAATGCAGTGAAAATAACTTACCATAAATTTATCTTCTTCAATTATTCTTTCAACCTGTTGTGTCGTGTGGTCATGCTGCACTGGCCCACGGCCTGCACAACACAACTCCACACTTGAACTGCGAACCTATCCGCCCGACTTTGCCTTCCGCGGCGCCCAAATTCTGCCCGTCGGTGCGGTCCATAGTGAGGGCACACGGCCCGCATGCAGTGCAGCCTGCCTGCCTAGACGGTAACCTACCCCGCTCTGCCTGTCTGCACTACCAAGCCTGACCCGCCCTCTGTAATCCGCCCGCTGGTGCGGCCCTCTTACCCGCGTCCTTCTTTTCCTTCCGTTTTTGCCCAACTCCTTCCTTCGCACTTGTTCTGCGATGTGGAAGTCTGAGTTCGATGTCCCTTCGTCGAACACCATCCTCCTTACTTATATACATCCTTTCGCCCAAGGGCCGTGTCTCTCAAGGATAACAAGGGGCGGCTCCATCAACATGCATGCCCCGCTGACCTGCCACATAACCTCAACACGCCCCATTCCAACGAACCGCCGCATCCCTTCGTGTGCACCGTCGTACCCATGGGTCGGCTCCAACACCTCACCGATTACACCCGTTGCCGTATGTCGCACACCTTCCTGCATCCTAACTCGTCCGCACATGGTCACCTCTTTCATCCGGGCACGCAACAAGGGTCACCCGCGCGCCTTCCGTCGGTGGCTTGCCCATCATGCAGGTATCAAGGGGTGTGCGCCACGCCCAACACGGCACGAGCGACATGGGAACCCCGCGTGTCACGCCCCCAGGCCTACAATAGTCTTTCAGCTGTACTTGGCGAGGTGCGGCGCCACCGAACACTTTCTTTTCACCAATAATTATGTTCATGGACTATGCCCAACCATTAGTCTACTTAGTTTGTTTTTCGCAACCAAGTATTATTATGTTTACTTTATACCAATGAACATCCATACACATTCATTATCATCAGCAATTATACATGAAGAACACAATTGCGTAGTACAAAGGGAGGGGCAACTCCCTGAACAATGAGTCTGCCCAAATACAATATATTATTCAACTCTACAATGTTTACGAGGCTTTACAAGTATACATGGGAAACACCAAGTTTCATACTTAGCCAATTTTACAAATAGGCAACACCTTCGTGTGCCAACCGAGTTCCTTGCCCGAGCTGGGCGGGCTTGCCCTCACACGAGCTACCAACCGTACTCCTCGACCGAACCTCGTTTACGGCTGCACGACGGGTGGGCAACCTCACCCAAGTCACCCCCCATTTCCTTTTGCACGACGGGTGGGCAACCTTACCCAAGTCACCCCCCATTTCCTTTTGCACGACCGGCGGGTGACTTACCCGAGTCACCCGAGACACCTCCGCGTTTCTTCTTCCAAAACGGGTGGGCAACCTACCCAAGACACCCCGTGTCACACCGAACGGCGGGTGCCT
>CM062805.1:806943819-806953819 GCA_031772625.1 Pinus tabuliformis | reverse complement strand
CAGCTGTTCCTCAAAATGGGTAAACAATCATATGGGGGTGAATGATCGGCCAAATGGAATGGAGGTGGCAGGTGAAAACACGACCAAGGCTTTTTATGGCTAATAAATTTACGATCACAATGGTTATTTACCAGGATAGGTTCATTTTTTATTTAACGAGCTTGAATGCGCCAAAACACTGCTCAATCTTGTGTTTATTTTTTAACGAGCATGAACTATGTACAAAAACTGCTCGGATCTTCGCTTTTCTATTTTTTAACGAGCATAAATTCCGCGGTAAAACTACTCGAATATACCAGTCATAAGATAAGAATGTCTCCTAAAAGATCCCATTTTTTATAGAGCTTGCGCCTTACCAAAGCTATGCTCACTCATCCTTTCTTTATGCAAGTTCGGAAACGGCTAATCCCAAAAACAGATAAATAACCGCTCTTAGCTTGCACTCCAAAAGGTTTGCATGCCCCCAGGTATAAAATACAATTTCAAGGCTGCCCCTCCTCTCCCCCACCTCTGCTTTTCTTTGGGTGTTCATAGCTACTTGTCGTCTTGCTAGTCTAATGTTAACGATACTTGTCTTCTCGTTATTTTTAACGGGTCTTATGCGGTACTTGTCTTCCCGTCGCCCAACTTTTAACAGATCTTTTGCAAGATCGCAAGAGAAAAACTACTTGCGACAAGAGAGCAGCTACTTGCGACAAGAGAATAACACTACTCAAAGACAAAACATATGTGTTATTGAGGGAGGCTTGCCTCCTTCTGGTTACCCAAAGATTGTCTTGTTAACTTCTTCAAACGAAAACATTTCCTCGGCACTGTCTACCGAAGTGGACAATGGTGAATGACCTTTGTCAAACAAGTAACCTTGACAAAAGAATCCTATTCTAGAACAACCCCTCTTCCAACCACGGACGGGGTACGGACTAGTCATATTCTCTCGCGGAAATTCTACCTTATACCCAAGGTTTCCTCTGCCCGAAGCAGACTAGGATGCATGCCCCCTGGGTTCCAGTCCCATCTTTCCGAATCACTCGCACTCATCGGGAAGGAGGACAGGGGGTGGAGACATTTCTTGAGTGAATATACCATTGAGGGTTGGTACGTGACTATTTGCGATGCGTGATCCCGGAAATGAAAGTTGATCTACGAGCTTGACCATTCTTCCTTCGTGTGGAAAACACATTACTCTAAAGAGTGAGGAGACTATAGCTCCCATGCAATATATATAGTCTCGTCCAAGGAGTAGGTTATAATCCAAGGGTCCTTGAACGACCATCACGTTCATTTGAACGGTCTTCCCTTTCAATGTAACAGGTACATTGGGGAGGATCCCTAATGGTCGACTGGTTCCTTTATCAAAACCTGAGAGATTTCTTATCTCAGGCAAAAGCGTCGGGGAACCCAGTGCTTTCCAAGCAATAGAGGAAAGGATACTCATAGATGCCCAATGATAGTGCCAGCCATTACCATTCTATAAATTTGGACTATGATTCTGAATGGTACATTGGCTGGCAACCGGGGTCTGCCTAGTTGGTTCCAATCAAAGGACACAACTAGGTTGCTTGGTGGTGGGACCGAATATACGGCCGGATATGACCCTGACGATGTTCCTTCCTGCGATAAAGGAATGGGCGCATTGCCCTGACGCTCATCAGAGTCTGTGTTGATGAAAAGAATCTGGATGGTGTCATCCTTATTCTCTTCAGTGAGGGTGTCATTTGAAGATGAATCTTCAGTGACAGTGTCATTTGAGAATGAAACCTCTGAAGGGAGAACCGGGTCAACTGCCATTTCGACCTTTAGACTTTCGTCTGGTCTGGATTCAGTAGGTTCATTTTCAACGAATGACGCTTCAGCTGACCACTTGAGCGGGTCAGCTATATTTTCAACCAACGAAGGACTTGGCACGAGTTTTTTGTATCCAGGAGGAAGTCTCAACGGTGAAACCGGGCGATCTTCCAAAACTCTCTTCGCTTCATCTAAGAAGGGACAATGGTGGATGGCGTGATCGCCTTCACACAGTCTGCAGGGGGATCTTGCTCCCCCTCTTTGTCTTGAACCTTCACTTTCGCTGGTTGACGGTAAGCATTCAACATGACTATCAGAGGTTGATGCTCCCGAATTGTGCAACCGAGGGGACCAGTCCCTTAGTATCTGGGGAATACAGGGACAATCTCTATGGAAGTGGTCTCCTTTACATATGACACATGGCGATTTAGGCCCGCTGTGCTGTGTGTGGGTTTTTGTCAGATGTCTTTTGCTTGCCCCCAGTCGCCTTAGGCTCCTTCTTCTTCTTCTCTCTCTTCTTCTTCTCCTTCTTCTCCATGGGAGCTTGGATTTTGCCGGCTCTACCTTGCGAAGATGGAGGATTGGATGAAGAGTTATAGGAAGTAGAAGGCTGGTGGGTAGCTCTAGACTAGTCTAACTGTTGACTCGATTGTTCAGGAACCATGGTGTTCTGAACCACATTGGTTGAGAATAGCCAAGTAGGCAAGCTAATTGTCAGTCCTGGAAGTGACAATGTGGCCATGTGGGGCGCATCAACTTCTCCCCAAGAGGAGAAAGGACTAGGATTTCCATCATGTGGAATTCCTTGGTTGGGGCGTTCCGTGTTCTCAACCTACAAATCAACGCAGGAATAGGAGGTGATTATGTTCCGCTTAAAATAAATTTTATAACGACGCTTTAGACACAACTTGCTTTTTCACTTTTTAAGAGTCGAGAAAAAGCTAAAGATGACTCTAGTCTCCTTCGATGTTTTAACGAGCCCGAAGTGACAAATGCTCAGATGGACTTTTTCAGTTATAGAGTTTGAAAAAGGCCAAAAGAAACTACTCTAGAGTTCTAGGCAGAGGGTGTGCCAAACTTTTCGCAAAACCACAGAATACGTTTTACGGTACGAGTGGTCGATCTTCGTGAATGCTGTGTTCACTGCATTGCGATCAGTAGGGCGGCCGACATGGTTTCCTATGGATAAAGGCTTTGTTCCTATAGGGGTCTCCCAATATATACTTGACGGTACGTGGGAGCACAAGTCCGTATTGATACTTATCGCTTCACTGTGGAGGAATCACCCAACCACTCAACGCTAAGATATCACGTTTAACGACGCCGGAACACGTCTCTAGCTTAGACCTCTATGTGTTTGCGTTATGTTTCAATGCGTTGTTATGTAAATTCAATTTATTTTAAGGTTGATCTTGTTTAGCAGTTTGCCTTTATGGATCACCACGAGATGTATGGTAACACTCCTAAATGCAGTCTAAGATGATAAGCAAGCTTTTCAATCTTTCAACTTTGAAAATCTTAACTACTGAGGGAAAAAAAAGACATCATCTTTTCACACAGATCGTAGAGCACACACTAATGCACTTTTTCCTAAATCGACATGCAAACTGTCATAATGCACATGCACAATGCAAGTATTTCTTTTCTCTTTCTTAATGTTGATGCAATACAAAAAGAAAGTTGTTGTATAACTTTGAATTCAATTTCAAGTGAAAGCAAACAAGCTTGTCCAAAATCAAAAGACACCTTAAGATTTACTTGTTTCGACACTAGAAACATATAAATTCAAACCATATGACGAAAGCAAAAGCTCAATCAGCTATGAACAACAAACAAACTAACTCTTAAGATCAAAACGACACTTTATCACAGGTCTAGATCTAAGAGGCCACAGCAAGACTAGTTCACTTTCGTTATGGGAAACTGCAAATGATACAAGAAATACACAAATAACAAACACAGTTTCTTTATACAACCGAGGCGGAATAGTGGCAAGGAAAGTTGGTTTCAGATAGGTACATTGACTGATAACAGGCAGCAAAAACAAGGGTGAAAACAGGGCAATAAACAGGAGGGAAACCCAGTAGCACTAGGCAAAACTGCTTCAGCGCAGGTGGTACACTGTCAGTTTGACATTCAGCACAGGTAGCCCCTTCGGGATCTGCGCTGAAATGTAGACTGCCTTCACAATGTCTGCAATGAAGATTCAAACTTTCGTTTTTCTCAGTTTCCGGGTCACAGATTGCTAAAAAATTCACAGTTTTTGGCCAAATCAGAAGCTATCAATCAAGTACACACTAAGGGATGAAAAGGAGGATGAAAAGCTATCACTAAGAGCTATTTAGGGTCCTTTTGGATCAGCTCTTCAAATCATAAACATGCCCAGAAACTGAGCTAGAGTAGCTGCCCTCTACTTTGCATTTGAAAGCTCCAAATGCAGTTCGATTCGGTACTCCCTGTGTTTATGAAATGAATAGCAAAAACACAAACAACCAACAAGATACGATCCCCAGTGGAGTCACCAATTTGTTGTTGGGAAAAGCAAAGCTATTCGAGATTACTTCTTTATGAGATGTAAGAGAGAGGAGGAAGAGATCCACTAACCGATGTCTTCCGCTAATGATTGATCCAATCTTCTCTCTTTGCTGCTTGCTCCCAGCTCCTTGCTCTTTCACTGGCCCAGCTACACCAAGATCCTGCAAAATCACAAGAAAAGGAAACTACAAGAAGCATACATTCATAATTGATTCAAGGATTAGAATAAATCAAATATACAAGCGTAACAATACACCATTGAGACACATGCATATAGAAGAACCTCAAATGCTTTATTAATGGAAGAAGTAAAGTTCAGGAAGTGATACAACCATAAAAGGCCCAATCCAGCATCACCTCCCAGCAGAAAGAAATCTCCTCTTCACCTCCTTCAAGCAAATCACCCAATAGTTCTATACTCAAACCAACAACACTTCCTTACATTCACCAGATTCCAGCCCCCCTAGACCTCATGAGAGAGCTCTATATATAGGAGTTTTGGAGAAAGGATGAGTCAGCTTGAGCTTGGCATGGAGCTGACTAGTGTCCTCTCCCACTTCAGTTATTCTTCGGTTCTTGAGTCCACTTGGAGGTTCTTGCTTCCACTTGGAGATCTAGACCCTCTTACTCATCACTAGGCGAATTCTCTGATCCAAGTGTCATTTTGGAAGCTTCCTGGGCATTGACACCTTGAGGAATGACTGTGCCACTTGGCCAAACTCACCCAGTGCAGGTAGCCTTCTTTGTAGTTAACATTCAACGTAGGTACACAGTGGAGCAGTTGACATTCAGCGCAGATGCTCAGTGGAGCAGTTGACATGATCCAGAATTAGCTTGTTTTTGAGTGTTTTCAGGTGGAGAACTGATATTCAGTGCTGTGGTTTGCTGACCTTGTTCCTCTAGGGGTAGGAACAACATGTTTAGGGACTTTGGATCCCTTAGATTATTGACATTTCATGCTTCATGCTGTAAGGCACAAAAATGTCTATAACAATACCAGTTCTGAGTCGACTGTTCAACGCCTAGGGAAAAGCCCCCAGCAGGGGGCATTCTATGCCTGTAGCCCAATCGGCACGCGATTGCCTGCCCTCGTCGCGAGAGCAGCTTGGGCAGACTGCCGACAGGCCACAAGTTGAGGGCGCAGACCCCTAGGCCCATCCCTCAGAGCCAATCCTTTTCCCAAAGTTACGGATCCGTTTTGCCGACTTCCCTTACCTACATTGTTCTATTGAGCAGAGGCTATTCACCTTGGAGACCTGATGCGGTTATGAGTACGACCGGGCATGAATGGTACTCGGTCCTCTAGATTTTCAAGGGCCGCCGAGGGCACACCGAACATCACAAGACGTGTGGTGCTCTTCCAGTTGTTGGACCCTATCTCCGGGTGAGACGATTCCAGGGTAGGAAAGCTGTTAAAAAGAAAAGATAACTCTTCCCGGGGCCCCCGATGATGTCTTTGGATTTCCTAATGTTGCCACCCGCTGCCATGTCCTGGTTCGGGAATATTAACCCGATTCCCTTTCGATGCTCATGCAGAGTGCACCCTTGATACAAGGCTTCCCCATCTCCTAGGATCGACTAACCCATGTCCAAGTGTTGTTCACATGGAACCTTTCCCCACTTCAGTCTTCAAAGTTCTCATTTGAATATTTGCTACTACCACCAAGATCTGCACCGGGGGCCGATCCACCCAAGCTCACACCCGAGGTTTCTCAACGACCCCCGTGTCCTCCTACTCATCGGAGCCAGGCAATTGCTCTGACGGTCGAGTATAGGTTGCGCGCTTCAGCGCCATCCATTTTCGGGGCTAGTTGATTCGGTAGGTGAGTTGTTACACACTCCTTTGCGGATTTCGACTTCCATGACCACCGTCCTACTATCTTAATCAACCAACACCCTTTGTGGGATCTAGGTTAGCGCGCAATTCAGCACCGTAACTCGACTTTCGGTTCATCCCGCATCACCAGTTCTGCTTACCAAAACTGACCCACTTGGAGCTCTCGATTCCACGGCGGGGCTCAATGGAGCAGTCGCACCCTCTTACCTATTTAAAGTTTGAGAATAGGGCGAGGGTGTTACGCCCCTGATGCCTCTAATCATTTGCTTTACCCGATAAAACTCGCGCGTGAGCTCCAACTATCTTGAGGGAAACTTCAGAGGAAATTAGCTACTAGATGGTTCGATTAGTCTTTCACCCCTATACCCAAGTCAGACGAATGATTTGCACATCAGTATCACTACGAGCCTCCACCAGAGTTTCCTCTGGCTTCGCCCTGCTCAGGCATAGTTCACTGTCTTTCGGGTCCCAATAGGTGTGCTCGCACTCGAACCCTTCACATAAGGTCAAGTTCGGTCGACGATGCACCCCCCCAGAGAGGGGATCTCGCCCGTCAGCTTCCTTTCGCCTCACAGGTTTTCAAACCCACCGACTCGCACACATGTTAGACTCCTTGGTCCGTGTTTCAAGACGGGTCGAATGGAAAGCCCGCCAACCAACACCACGAGCACGTAGGTGCACACAGCCCACCACAAGGGCACACGCTTCGTTCCTCGACCACCTCAGCGACAAACCGACAGGCAGTAATCCACCTACGCTTGTGACGATGCAGCAACCCGCGTTAGTTTGCACCTCAAGTTGAGCAGCGGACCAGCCTGAGCTGTTCCACATCCGACCGACATGCATCGACAGCCTCCATCCGCTTCCCTCCTAGCAATTTCAAGCACTCTTTAGCCTCTCCATCCTTTTCATCTTTCCCTCGTGGTACTTGTTCGCTATCGGTCTCTCGCTCGTATTTAGCCTTGGACGGAATTTGCCACCCAATTAGGGCTGCATTCCCAAACAACCCGACTCGCCGACAATGCCTCGTGATGCGGCAGGGTCCCAGGCCGACGGGGCTGTCACCCTCTCAGGCACCCCCTTCCAAGGGACTTGGCCCAGGTCCACCGCTGAGGACGCTTCTACAGACTACAATTCAGGCAGGGCCACCACCCGATTTTCATGCTGGACTCTTCCCATTTCGCTCGCTGCTACTAGGGGAATCCTTGTAAGTTTCTTTTCCTCCACTTAATTATATGCTTAAACTCAGCGGGTGTTTTCGCCTGAGCTGGGGTCGCAAAGTTGGAGCTAAATCCGCCCTACCCCATGGGAGGACAAGAGAGAGCAAAGCAAGTTCGAGCGATGCCACACAAAGCCCGCATCAGCTAACGCTGACTGCCCATCCAAGGGGACAAGATCACCGCTCGCTGATGCATGCCATGAAACATCACTTGACGTATTTCAGCCGACTGCACCGCACGGGGCATGGACGACCAGCTCCGCTGCTCCCTAGTATATTTCAAGGAGTGCATTTGAATGGGATGCGACGCCCAGACAGACGTGCCCTCGATCGAGGCCTCGGGCGCAAATTGCGTTCAGAAACTCGATGATTCACGGGATTCTGCAATTCACACTAAGTATCACATTTTTCTACGTTCTTCATCGTAACAAGAGCCGAGATATCCATTGCCGAGAGTCGTTTCCACGTGTATTACCGAAAAATTGGCCACAAAACTGAATAGGGGCCCCCCCACAACAAATTTAAGGCCAAGGGGCAAAAGGAGGAAAAACGCATGAGAGAAAGAGAAACAAAGGTGTCTAACCCCCTCACAGCGGGAGGCTCGAACAGAGGACAATCTCCCCCAGCCTCACGCCCTCGCAAAAAGGGGGTAAATGTGTGGAACAGCGATCGAGAAGGACTAGGGTGGCCACCCCGGGAGCTCGCACTGCTTTTAGCCCTTCCCCGACACTAGCCCGCAATGATTCCCCCTTTTCTCCGTAGAGTTAGGGACCGAAAGGAATGAAAGGGTAGAAAACAAAGCACAAAAATGGCACAAGCCTCCCAAAGCCCCGTGCCATTGGGAACTGAAGGGGGGAACTAAAGGGGACGACGATCAAGAAGGACTAGGGTGGCCACCCCGGGAGCTCGTACTGCGTTTCGTCCTTCCGGAACACCAATCCACAACAATCCCACCTTTTCTCCATAACGCTAGGGGCCACGAGGAAGAAGGGAAGAAAATAACAAGAGAGAAAGGGATATATCAACCATGGCTACCGGCTCACAAGGGGAGGCTTCAAATAGAGAACAAGCTTCCCCAACCCCGTGCCTTCACAAAAATGGAGGAACTGCAGGGGATGGTGATCGAGAAGGACTAGGGTGGCCACCCTGGGAACTCGCACTGCTTTTCGTCCTTCCTGAACACTAACCCACAACAATCCCTCCTTTTCTCCGTAAAGCTAGGGGTCGAAAGGAAGAAGGGAAGCAAACAACATGAAAGAAAGAGAGATATCAAACGCGTCCACCAGCTCATAGGGGGAGGCTCAAACAGAGAACAAGCTTCCCGACCCCTGTGCCTTCGCAAAAAGGGGGGAACTGCAGGGGACGGAGATCGAGAAGGACTAGGGTGGCCACCCTTGGAACTCGCACTGCTTTTCATCCTTCCTGAACACCAATCCACAACAATCCCACCTTTTCTCCGTAAAGCCAAGGGGCCAAAAGCAAGAAGGGAAGAAAACAACAGGAAAGCAAGAGATATCAAACGTGGCTATCGGCTCACAAGGGGAGGCTCAAACAGAGAACAAGCTTCCCAAACCCCGCGCCTTTGGAAAAGGGGGGAACTGCAGGGGACGATGATCGAGAAGGACTAGGGTGGCCACCCTGGGAACTTGCACTGCTTTTCATCCTTCCTGAACACCAATCCACAACAATCCCACCTCTCCTCCGTAAAGCTAGGGGCAAAAGGAAGAAGGGAAGAAAACAACACCAAAGAAACAAAGATCCCAAGAAAAGAGAGAAGCTCAACAGCGCACCGAGTAGATGTCCGCTAACCAAAAAGAAATCAAACAAGGAACCCAATCAAAAAAGCGTCCCACCTCTCCACACCCTCCCACATGCATTCAACACAACACCCTTTCCAGCTTTACAACATAGCAAACAACCAAGCAAATAAATCACAACCTAAAACTGACCAATAGAAAAGACAAGGGCCACGATGAGACCAGTGTCTGGAGCACGTCACTGAGAGGCACACAGCTCCCCAACCCAGCGGCACAAGGCTTCAAACGACAAATAGACCGCTGCCAATAACACAAACCCACCCCACTCTTGCACCCCTCCGTGTACAAAACACCCGACAACCTTTCCAGCGAGAGAGTCAACGGGGGTCAAATAATCAAACTCCAAAGAGGAGTTGTCACGGGCTGACGCTCAACGCTGGAGAAAGCCACGGGCCACAAATACATCGATGGTGCAAGGCCACTAGAGAGAGGGACATTCGCAAAGTGCACACCACACAAAAAACCCACAATCCAAAGGGAGGAACAAAGACATGACCCGCTACTTCTTTTTCCCTCAGAAGGGGAGTGGGTCACGAGAGGATGAGGAATTCCCTCGATGGCAAAGGCATGAGATAAGATTTCCACCCTCATGCCTGTCGGCGAGGAAAATTTCGATCTCGATGGAGCTCAGACCGAGGGATGGGTTTTTCATTACCTCGACACCCAACCCTTCCGTGAGGGCATGTCGAAGGAACGATCGGGAGGGACTAGGGTGGCAAGCCCAACGGGTTGAACCGCTCTTCATCCATCCCATACTTGACCGCACCCTGACAATCTCGCCTCACAGAAGGTTTGAGCTACCAGGCG
>CM062805.1:806921319-806938819 GCA_031772625.1 Pinus tabuliformis | reverse complement strand
ACAATCCATACAACTCCCAAAACTTGGAGCAGAAGGGGAATTGTTCACATATGCCTCCCGGGACAAGCATGGCCAACATTACCACTCATGCGCTACCGAGTGGGTATGGAGAGAAGATGAAAATCGGACACCCTACAAATGACCCAAGGCCATTCTTGAGGCAAACCCGAAAAACCAACTCAATTACCAACCCACCTTTCACACGAAAAGCAAAACCCTCCACATCAAATAGGGAGGAGGTGAACAATATAACGAGGAGCCAATTTCAATGGAGCCATAAATGGCTGCCTAGCCCAATCAAAATTCTCTATTCGCAACAACTGAGGGGCACGATAGCGACATAGGGAACGACGGAGTTTTGGGGCTTCCATCTGGGACCATAACAACAAAGGCTCAAAGGAGCGCCAAGGAAACTATCAACATTCTTATCATTGGGATGGGAAAGAGGGACGGGGATGAGCATTGCCCACATTACCGCTCATGTGCTACCGAGCGGGGATGGAGAGAAGATGAAAATCGGCCACCCTACAAATGACCCAAGGCCATCGTTCGAGAAAACCCGACAAATCAACTCGATTACCAACCCACCTTTCACACGGAAAGAAAACCTGTCACCTGTGCCTTCTAGAGGGGCACGAGGGGGACCAGGACGAGCCAAGGAGCCACACCACAACAACCCATACAGCACCAAGAACTTAGAGAGCAGAAGGGGAATTGTTCACGTATGCCTCCTGGGACGAGCATGGCCAACATTACCGCTCATGCACTACTGAGTGGGGATGGAGGGATTATGAAAATCAGACACCCTACAAATGACCCAAGGCCATCCTTCAGGCAAACCTAAAAACACAACTCGATTACCAACCCACCGTTCACACGGAAAGAAAACCTGTCGCTGGTATCATCAGGAGGGGCACAAGGGGACCATGAAAAACTAGGGAGACAAAACAAAACAACCCCTACAGCTCCAAGAACTTAGAGAGCAATTGTCCCCATATGCCTCCCAGGACGAGCGTGGGCAACATTACTGCTCATGTGCTACCGAGTGGGGATGGAGAGAAGATGAAAATTGGCCACCCTACAAACGACCCAAGGCCATCGTTCAGGCAAACGCAAAAACACAACTCGATTACCAACCCAACTTTCACATGAAAAGAAAACATGTCGCTGGTATCATCTGGAGGGGCATGAGGGGGACCAGGACAAGCCAGGGAGCCACACCACAACACAACAACCCATACAGCTCCAAGGACTTGGAGAGCGGAAGGGGAATTGTTCACATATGCCTCCTAGGATGAGCATGGCCAACATTATCGCTCATGCATTACCGAGTGGGGATGGAGAGAAGATGAAAATCGACCGCCCTACAAATGACCCAAGGCCATCGTTCGAGCAAACGGGAAAACACAACTCGATTACCAACCCACCTTTCACATGGAAAGAAAACCTGTCGGTGGTATCATCTGGAGGGGCACTCGGGGACCAGGACGAGCCAGGGAGCCACACCACAACAACCCATACAACTCCAAGAAGTTGGAGAGCGGAAGGGGAATTGTTCACATATGTCTTCGAGGCCGAGCCTGGCCAACATTACCGCTCATGCGCTACCGAGTGGGGATGGAGAGAAGATGAAAATCGGCCACCCTACAAACGAACCAAGGCCATCGTTCAGGCAAACCCAAAAACACAACTCGATTACCAACCCACCTTTCACACGGAAAGAAAACCTGTCGCTGGTATCATCTGGAGGGGCACGCGGGGACTAGGACAAGCCAAGGAGCCACACCACAATAGCCCATACAACTCCAAGAACTTGGAGAGCAGAAGGGGAATTGTTCACATATGCCTCCCAAGACGAGCATGGCCAACATTACCACTCATGCGCTACCGAGTGGGGATGGAGAGAAGATGAAAATCGGCCGCCCTACAAACGACCCAAGGCCATCATTTAGGCAAACCCGAAAACACAACTCGATTACCAACCCACCTTTCACACGGAAGGAAAACCTGTCGCTGGTATCATCTGGAGGGGCACTCGGGGACTAGGACGAGCCAGAGAGCCACACCACAACAGCCCATACAACTCCAACAACTTGGAGAGCGAAAGGGGAATTGTTCACGTATGCCTCCCAGGACGAGCATGGCCAACATTACCGCTCTTGTGCTACCGAGTGGGGATGGAGAGAAGATGAAAATCGGCGGCCCTAAAAATGACCCAAGGCCATCATTCAGGAAAACCCGAAAACACAACTCGATTACCAACCCACCTTTCACACGAAAAGAAAACCTATCGTTGGTATCATCTGGAGGGGCACGTGGGGACCAGGACGAGCCAGGGAGCCACACCACAACAGCCCATAGAGCTCCAAGAACTTGGAAAGCAAAAGGGGAATTTTTCACATATGCCTCCCAAGATAAGCGTGGCCAACATTACCGCTCATGTGCTACCGAGTGGGGATGGAGAGAAGACGAAAATCGGCAACCCTACAAATGACCCAAGTCCATCCTTTGGGAACACACGAAAACAAAACTCGATTACCAACCCACCTTTCACACGGAAAGAAAACCTATCACTGGTATCATCTGGAGGGGCGCAAGGGGGACCAGGATGAACAAGGGAGCCACACCACAACAGCCCATATAACTCCAAGAACTTGGAAAGCAGAAGGGGAATTGTTCACATATGCCGCCCAAGATGAGCATGACCAACATTACTGCTCATGCGCTACCGAGTGGGGATGGAGAGAAGATGAAAATCGGCCACCCTACAAACGACCCAAGGCCATCGTTCAGGCAAACACGAAAACACAACTCAATTATCAACACACCTTTCACACGGAAACAAAACCTGTCGCTGGTATCATCTAGAGGGGCGTGAGGGGGACTAGGAATAGCAAGGGAGCCACACCACAACAGCCCATACAGCTCCAAGAACTTGGAAAGAAGAAGGGGAATTGTTCACATATGCCTCCCAAGACGAGCATGGCCAACATTACCGCTCATGCGCTACCGAGTGGGGATGGAGAGAAGATGAAGATAGGCCACCCTACAAACGACCCAAGGCCATCGTTCAGGCAAACACGAAAACACAACTCAATTACCAACCCACCTTTCACACGGAAAGAAAACCTGTCGATGGTATAATCTAGAGGGGCGCGAGGGGGACCAAGACGAGGAAGGGAGCCACACCACAACAGCCCATACAACTCCAAGAACTTGGAAAGCAAAAGGGGAATTGTTCACATATGCCTCCCAAGACGAGCATGGCCAACATTACCGCTCATGAGCTACATGAACGTGCACGAAGCCAACCTCGAGTCACAACTTAGCATTTTTGATACGGGCTCGTTCGCCCAAGCGCGCCCTCGCCCGAACGACCCGCACGAACGAGTTCACACGGGCGCCCTCAAATGACCCGCCCAAACAATTTTGCATGGGCGCCCGAACGACCGAAACGAACCGACAAGGGAGAGCCAGGCAAACGAGCTGCACGAATGTGCACGAAGCCATTCTCGGGTCACAACTTAGCATTTTTGATATGGGCTCGTTCGCCCGGGCGCGCCCTCACCCGAACGAGTTCACACAGGCGCCCTCAAACGACCCGCCCAAACGATTTTGCATGGGCTCCCGAACGACCGAAACGAACCGACAAGGGAGAGTCGGGAAAACGAGCTGCACGAACGTGCACAAAGCCAACCTCAGATCACAACTTAGCATTTTTTATACGGGCTCGTTTGCCTGGGCGCACCCTCACCCGAACGAGTTCACGCGGCCGGCATCAAACGACCCGCCTGAACGACGGAAACGAACTGGCAAGGGAGAGCCGGGAAAACAAGCTGCACGAACGTGCATAAAGCCAACCTCGTGTCACAACTTAGCATTTTCAATACGGGCTCATTCGCCCGAGCGCGCCCTCGCCCGAACGAGTTCACATGGGTGCCCTCAAACGACCCGCCCGAACGACCGAAACTAACCAACAAGGGAGAGAAAACGAGCTGCATGAACATGCACAAAGCCAACCTTGGGTCACAACTTAGCATTTTTTATATGGGCTCATTCGCCCGGGCGCGCCCTCACCCAAATGAACCGCCCGAACGAGTTCACACGGGCGCCCTCAAACGACCCGCCCGAACGACCGATACGAACCGACAACAGAGAGCCGGGAAAACGAGCTGCACGAATGTGCACAAAGCCAACCTCGGGTCACAACATAGCATTTTTGATACGCGCTCGTTCGCCCAAGCGCACCCTCGCCCGAACGACCCGCCTGAATGAGTTCACACGAGCACCCTCAAACGACCCGCCCGAACGACCGAAACGAAGCGACAAGGGAGAGCCGAGCAAACGAGCTGCACGAACGTGCACAAAGCCAAACTCGTGTCACAACTTAGCATTTTTGATACGGGCTCATTTGCCCGGGCACGCCCTAGCCTGAACGAGTTCACACGAGCGCCCTCAAACGACCCGCCCGAACGATCGAAATGAACCGACAAGGGAGAGCCGGGCAAACGAGCTGCACGAACGTGCACAAAGACAACCTCGGGTCATAACTTAGCATTTTTGATACGAGCTCATTCACCCGGGCGCGCCCTCGCCCGAACGACCCGCCCGAACGAGTTCACAAGGGTGCCCTCAAACGACCCGCTCGAACGATTTTGCATGGGCGCTCGAACGACCGAAACGAACCAACAAGGGAGAGCTGGGCAAACGAGCTGCACAAACTTGCACAAAGCCAACCTTGGGTCACAATTTAGCATTTTTGATACGGGCTCGTTCGCCTGGGCGCGCCCTCGCCTGAACGACCCGCCTGAACGAGTTCACATGGGCGCCCTCAAACGACCCGCCCGAAAGAGTACACACGGGCGCCCTCAAACGACCCGCCCGAACGAGTTCACACGGGCGCCCTCAAATGACCCGCCCGAACGAGTTCACATGGGCGCGCTCAAACGACCTGCCCGAACGAGTTGACATAGGCGCCCTCAAACAACCCGCCTGAACGATTTTGCATGGGTGCCCAAACGACCGAAACAAAGCGACAAAGGAGAGTCGGGAAAACGAGCTGCACGAACGTGCACAAAGCTAACCTCGGGTCACAAATTATCATTTTTGATACGAGCTCGTTCGCCCGAGTGCGCCCTCGCCCGAACGACCCGCTCGAACGAGTTCACACGGGCGCCCTCAAATGACCCGCCTGAATGACCGAAACGAACCGACAAAGGAGAGCCTGGCAAACGAGATGCACGAATGTGCACAAAGCCAACCTCGGGTCACAACTTAGCATTTTTGATATGGGCTCGTTTGCCCTGGCGCACCCTCGCCCGAACGAGTTCACACGGTCGCCCTCAAACGACCCGCCCGAACGAGTTCACACGGGCACCTCAAACGACCCGCTCGAATGACCCGCCTGAACGAGTTCACACGGGCGCCCTCAAATGACCCTCCCGAACGAGTTCACACGGGCGCCCTCAAACGACTTGCCCGAACGATTTTGCACGGGTGCCCGAACGACCGAAACGAAACGACAAGGGAGAGACGGGAAAACGAGCTGCACGAACGTGCATAAAGCCAACCTTGGGTCACAACTTAGCATTTTTGATACGGGCTCATATGCCCGGGCGCGCCCTCGCCCGAACGAGTTCACACGGGCACCCTCAAACGACCCGCCTGAATGACCGAAATGAAGCGACAAGGGAGAGCCGGGCAATCAAGCTGCACGAACGTTCACAAAGCCAACCTCAGGTCACAACTTAGCATTTTTGATACGAGCTCGTTCGCCCGAGCGTGCCCTCGCCCGAACGACCTGCCCGAACGAGTTCACACGGGCGTCGTCAAACGACCCGCCCGAACGAGCGAAACGAACCGACAAGGGAGAGCCGGGCAAACGAGCTGCACGAATGTGCACAAAGCCAAGCTCGGGTCACAATTTAGCATTTTTGATACGGGCTCGCTTGCCCAGGCCTACCCTCGCCTAAACGACCCGCCCGAACGAGTTCACACGGGCGCGCTCAAACGGCCCGCCCGAACGACCGAAACGAGCCGACAAGGGAGAGCCGGGCAAATGAGCTGCACGAACGTGCACAAAGCCAACCTCGGGTCACAACTTAGCATTTTTGATACGGGCTCATTCGCCGGGGCACGCCCTCGCCCGAATGACCCGCCCAAACGAGTTCACATGGGTGCCCTCAAACGACCCTCCCGAAAGACCTGCCCGAACGAGTTCACACGGGTGCCTCAAACGACCCGCCCGAACGCGTTCACACAGGAGCCCTCAAACAACCTGCTCGAATGATTTTGCATGGGTTCCCGAACAACCAAAATGAAGTGACAAGGGAGAGCCAGGCAAACAAGCTGCACGAACGTGCACAAATCCAACCTCGGGTCACAACTTAGCATTTTTGATATGGGCTCATTCGCCCAGGCGCGCCCTCACCCGAACGAGTTCACACGCGCGCCCTCAAACGACCCCCTCGAACGACCGAAACGAACCAACAAGGGAGAGACGGGCAAACGAGCTGCACGAACGTGCACAAAGCCAACCTCGGGTCACAACTTAGCATTTTTGATACGGGCTCATTCGCCCGGGCGCGCCCTCACCCGAATGACCTGCCCGAACGAGTTCACATTGACGCCCTCAAATGACCCGCCCGAACAACCGAAAACCTGCAAGGGAGAGTCGGGCAAACGAGCTGCACGAACATGCACAAAGCCAGCCTCGGGTCACAACTTAGCATTTTTGATACGGGCTCGTTCGCCCGAGCGCGCCCTCGCCCGAATGACCCGCCCGAACGAGTTCACACGGGCGCCCTCAAACAACCCGCCCAAACGACCCGCCCGAACGAGTTCGCACGGGCGCCTCAAACGACCCACCCGAACGACCTGCCCGAACAAGTTCACACGGGCACCCTCAAACAACCCACCCGAATGACCCGCCCGAAAGAGTTCACACGGGCACCCTCAAACGACCCGCCTGAACGATTTTGCATGGGTGCCCAAACGACCGAAACGAAGCAACAAGGGAGAGTCGGGTAAACGAGCTGCACGAACGTGCACAAAGCCAACCTCGGGTCACAACTTAGCATTTTTTATACGGGCTCGTTCACCCGGGCGCACCCTCGCCCGAACGACCCGCCCGAACAAGTTCACATGGGCGCCCTCAAACGACCCGCCCGAACGAGTTCACACAGGTGCCCTCAAACGACCTGCCTGAACGACCCGCCTTAACGAGTTCACACGGGCGCCTTCAAACGATCCACCTGAACGATTTTGCATGGCTGCCCGAACGACCGAAACGAAGCGACAGGGGAGAGTTGGGCAAACGAGTTGCACGAACGTGAACAAAGCCAACCTCAGGTCACAACTTAGCATTTTTGATACGGGCTTGTTTGCCCAGGCGCGCCCTCGCCCGAACAACCCGCCCGAATGAGTTCACACGAGTGTCGTCAAACGACCCGCCCGAACGAGTTTGCACGGACGCCCTTGCCCGACCCGCCTGAACGGGTTTGCACGGATGCCCTTGCCCGACCCGCCCGAACGGGTTTGCATGGATGCCCTTTCCCAAACGACCCACCCGAACGGGTTTGCACGGACGCCCTCACCCGACCCGCCCGAACATTTTTGCACGGACGTCCTCGCCCGACCCGCCTGAACGAGTTTACACGGGCGCCCTCAAACGACCCGCCCGAACGAGTTTACATGGCAAATGACCCTCCCGAATGAGTGTTTACACGGCAAACGACCCGCTCGAATGAGTTTACATGGGTCCGACACACGACCAAAATGAAGTCACAAGGGAGATTCGGGCAAACGGGCATCACGATCGTGCACAAGGCCCACCCCGCTTCACAACTTAGCATTTTTTATACGGCCATGTGTGCCCTGGATGCCGTCACATGACATGACATGACACGACCCGACCCGTTTGCACGGGCACCCACACACGACACATCCCGACCCGCCCGAACTAAATTTGGGGTTTCCATGGGCGCACAACCCAAACGAAATTTTGGGGTTTCCGTGGGCGCACGATCCGAACGAAGGCACGAGGGAGCATCAGGAAAACGGGCCACACAAACGTGTAGAAGACATACGGGTGGTCACGACTTAGTATTTTTGGCACGCCCACATGTGCCCGAGCACGCACACATGGGACGACACGGCTCGACCGACCTTGTGCAAGCCGACTCGACACGGCCCGACCAGCCTTGTGCGAGCCGACCCGACCCGCCCGAACGCGTTTGCACGGGCACCCACACACGACATGACACGACCCGACCCGAACAAAATTTGGGGTTTCCTTGTATGCACAACCCGAATGAAATTTGGGGTTTCCATGCGTGCGCGACCCGAACGAAGGCACAAGGCAGTGTCGGGCAAACAGGTCGCACGAACGTGTAGAAGGCACACGGGGGGTCATGACTTAGCATTTTTGGCACTGCCACGTGTGCTCGAGCACCCACGCACGGCACGACCCGACCGGCCCGAATGAAGGCACGACGGAGTGTCGGGCAAACAGGTCACGCGAACGTGCAGGAGGCACACGGGTGGTCACGCCCTAACATTTTTTGCACGGCCACATGTTCCCGAGCACCCACGCACAGCACAACACGACCCAACCCCACTCGACTCGCCCGAACGCGTTTGGATGGCCACTCACACACGACACGACCCAACCCACCCAGAGGGAATTTGGTGTTTCCATTTGTGCACGGCCCGAACGAAATTTGGGGTGTCCATGGGTGCACGACCCGAACGAAGGCTCGAGGGAGCGTCGGGAAAACGGGCCGCAAGAATGTGTAGAAGACACACGGGCGGTGACGACTTAGAATTTTTGGCACGACCACATGTGTCGGGGCACCCACACACGACACGGCACAACCCGACCCGCCCTGGGCGAGCCAACCCGAATTTCCCGAACGAAATTTGGGGTTTCCATGGGTGCACAACCCAAACAAAAAAGGCACATGGGTGGTCATGACTTGGCATTTTCGGCACGCCCACGTGTGCCCGCGCACCCCCACACACGGCACGGCACGGGATGACCCAGCCCGCCCGAAGGAAATTTGGGGTTTGAACGGGCACATGACGCGAACGAAGGCACAAGGGTAGGAATATCTTTGACTCTAATACATAAATATACCTGGGGTAACATGTCCTTAATATCTTCAACATTTTCTTTTGACTCTTTATAACACTTTAACATGTGCTAGGCCTATTTCAATGAGCAAGAAACTCAATGAAAAATATAATATATATATATATATATATATTTATTTATTTATTTATTTTCTTGAATAAATACAAATATCAAAAGTACATTTATGAAGACCGAACCCAGCTACACTTTCTTCAACACCCCCTCTCAACTAGGGAGGTATTCATAAATCATTACAAGGTGTTTGGCTACTTTTCAATATTGAATAATTCACATAAGAGAAACCGGATTTGCAACCCATCTGTTATAGCATCATATTAGCCAACATTGTTCATAGCAAGGCCTTGACTAACACCTTGGTCATTGTCTCTAAAGGTACATACCCACCCAGGTGTTCCCTGAGTATGACCTTCCAGGACAATTCTTGTCTTGGGTTCCCATCCATAAAAGAATATCGCTCCTCTTGCCTACTCTTGACTTGGGTGCCCTACACATCCTCAAAGAGCATCAGATGCTAAATGATTGCCCAATCCTCCTGTTATTTCTTGCCAAGTGAAGACAAGGATTTTGTGTCTATCTCTTCCCCTTGATTGGGGAAGACATGCACAAGCTCCTTTGTAGTTGGGAACTTGTTAGAACTCCCTCTTAGCTAGGGACTTATCCATTCATCAACAACGTCTTCTTCATGGGTCCTTCAACCGCTTGATCTCCTTCTTTCCTTCGATGTCATGAACTCTTTGTTTGAACTTCTTCTTGGCATGGTACTGGCCATCGATCACTTTCCCCCCTGGTTTGTCATGTAATTGCTCCCTTCGTGGAAAGTGGCCTTCTTGATATATATCAGGTCCTTTTTTTCATCTAGCTACTCCTTTGTCACCTTGTCTATCCTTCATAACACTTATCACATGGATGCTTAGTTGTAGTCGCTTGTTCCTGTACTTTGATTTAGTGGCCCTTCGTGATATTTCTCTTCATCATGACATATTTGTAGAGTGGAAACAGTTATCTGCACTTTACTATCTCCAAGGCCTTCGTAGGTTTCAAGGGTCCTTTATCTTTTTCTTCCTTTGTCAGAGTTTCCATGCCTTCTTTCGAGAGATGTTGAGGAATCTTGTCAAATAGTTATTCTTTGTGACCGCGATGTTCTTCATTTGCTTCTTATTGGATTGATTGGTCAACCACCTTATACTCCTTATGGGAGCACTTCTTCATGTTGACCTTTACTCCACTGTAGCACATGCCTCCGAGCATGTCGTTGGCGAAAGAGATCCTTTTATTCTTGATCGTGATTCTAGAACTTTTCCCATGACCCAATCAATATATATGATGACATGACTTAAACTTTGATGCATACATACCTCACCTTGATTATGCTTTTATCATCGCGGCTTTATTTGATAGTTCTCCTCGATTGGTGTAGCCTTTCTTGCTTCATCTTCTCTCGCCTGTATATCATCCTCTTTTGAATCCCATAAATGGGACCCCCAATGAAACCTCTACCCCCTTTGAAAGAAGACTTTAAGCAAAGAGGTTGACTTAGTCATAGGAGGATCTTCCTTCTTTTGCTTCTTGTCGTCTTCTTTCACTTCTTGATTTACATGAGCTTCTTCCCTATTTCTCTTGTTGTTGTTTTCATTCTTAAGTTTAGGACAATCCCTTTTGTAGCATCCATACTCTTGGCATCCAAACCGTTGGACTTTGGACATGTAGTGGTCCCAACCAATTTGCTACTTTCCTTGCAAAAAGACACTGAGGTATACTGAGAAGGGGACATATACTTACTTGATAGAGTTTGAGATGTAGTGAACTTGCTTTCTTATTGATGGCTTGCCTTCCTTAGGTATTGATGTTGTTCAAGTTGCTTTCTTCAAATGGACTTGCTTGATGACTTGACTCGTAGTGCCTTTCATTCTTCAAGATGGTGTAGCTTGATGTAGGTCCCTCTTTGATTTGTTCTTCTTGTAGGTGCCTTTATACAAGGCGTTTCTTCTTGCTTTGTAGTCTTCCATGATGAATGACAGATGGTAGACCTTCTTGTCCTTGATGTGATTGAGAATTCTTGGCTTGACGCTTCAACCTTGCGGATGTTCTTGAGATTCCCTTTCCTTGATGTGTCACCTTAGCTCCGATACCGCATTGAAGAATCTAGGGCAATGGGGTATAGCGGGATTCTTCTAGACTTGATAACAATTTGTGAAGCTCTTTTGCAATTTATCGTGTTATCTTAATCTTCTTCTCTTCTTATTAATGCATGTGTGTTTACTTTCATCAAACTGGTGCCAAAAACATAAGAACAAGAACACAAGATGTTGGCTCTCTGCCAGGGAAAAACCTCTCTCTCTCTCTCTCAGAGGAAAACCCTTTCGTAAATTTCTCTCATTGAAGCTTCTTATTGGTCATTACGAAGCCCTAGACCCTTGACAATAATATCCCCAAGCACAAGTCGAGTCCTTCCTCCTCTCTACACTTTGTTTCTTCGGCGCTTCGTTCCCCGACACTCTGTCCTTCTTTCAACTTTTGATAGTCCGTGGTGGACTAGCTCTAGAAGAGACTCCAACCTTTGATCCTTAGCGAGATCCTTTACCAATGAAGAAACCTTCATTCTCTTGACCAACCGAGCCTTTTTCTTGATGTGAGGTTGCAGGCTCAATGTACACCAAGTTTACTGCACCTGGGGCGATTTCCATCCCGAAGAGACATGGTTCGCAAATTTCCCGCGCTTGGGATGCTTTCGACAAGGCGGGACATGGAATCCCCGGGTTCCCCGCAATTTGGTGACCTCTGTCGAGGAGGGACTGGTAGACCCTGTTAGTGTCAGTCTTTCCAGCCTTCCTCCAGTGATCAAATATGCTCTTACAAAGTGGTCTCAGAGTGTCCAGGTCAAATTTTGTCATTTCAGTGAGTCTTCAAGCAAAATTTGGTCACTGGGCATTAGGTCTAGGGTTTTCTCTCACTCTTTTCAAAGTTGCCCAAATTCCAATCTATGTCACTATTTAGCTGAGTCTATCATCATTTAGAGGGTTGTCATTATCATCTCAGTGTCTAATGATTCATTTTACACCTTGTTCATGCTTCAGTTGCGCCTAGGTAAGGTCATTTCCCTCTCCTAGGGTTTTGAAGGCAATTTCTCTTGGACAGTCAAATCATTGGCAAAACTTGTTTCCTGATGTTCATACACCTTCTCCTATCCTTAAAGTACCTTACCAAATGCTTCCCATCACTGAGATTCCCCAAATTCCTCATTTTCGCACAAACCCTAGTTTCTAGCTACAACCTAACAATTTTCTAGGTTGGGCCTGTGTTTTGCCCTTTTGGACCCCTTCCCCTCACTCAATCTCTGAGATTCCACTTTCCCCTGCTTCCTAACATCCCTCCATACTTCCAAAAATTTCCCCAACAATTTAGAAGCCCCTTATCCCCTTCATTTCACTTCATTTCGACAAAATTCCTTGTTTCACACATCGGGATAAGTTTCACTCAAAAGATGTTTCAGAGAAATAAAAGATGAATTTTTAAAAACTGAGAGAGGTTTTTGTCCAAAACATGCCAAAGAAGAAAAACCTCCTTCACTTCTTGCACAGGTGTCATGGTTTTAGAGAAATGTCAAAAATACAATCGCCAGATCCAAGGAGGTTGAGCAAAGCACTAAAACGAAGAAAAAGGCCCGATCCACTCCAAATTTTGGCCGAAGCCTCTTTTACTGAGCATGGTACTTGATTGGGGACTCCCAACCCAAATTTCAAGAAATTTGGAGAAAATTTTGTCAATTGTGAATTTTTTGTGCCAAAAACAGGTTTTCTCCACCAACACGTCGCGCGCCGCGCGCGACCCTTTCGATGGGCAACTCCATTTCAGGAAAACTCAGCATTTTTGGATTTTTCATGCAAATATACACCTTCTCAGCAATTACCAAGAGATTTCATCAAATTTTGAGCCTCCAGAAGGTCAAAAAACAAGCAAAAAATGACTTTCTGCCACCTTTTTGACACACAGGAAGCAGTCTTGGGAGATTGCAATTTTGGAGGGGAAAATTGCCACCAAATTCAGAAATTCCACTTGGTTTGGAAATTAGACATCCAGAACTTTCCAACAAGCCCACTTTTGCCTCATTTGGACACCTAGAAGTGCCTCAAAAGCAGCTCCAAAGACGCGCGACGTGTTCAGGATCAGGGCGCGACGTGTTGGGCAGTTTTCACAGAAATTCACCTACAGCTCAGCAAAACGCAGTTTTGACTGGATTTGACTTTTTGGAGTAGATTTTGATCTTCCTTGTTGTAAATGATGTAATTTTATGATATTTTGACACTTATTTATCTCTTCTAGAAGATTCATTCATGAGATAGGAAAAAATTTAATGAATGAATTGGTTTCCTAGCTTATAGAGGCAAGTTGTTTTGACTGCCTAGTTTTCAGTGCTCAGTTTGGAATTGGTTGAAACAACTCCTAGGATAGTGAGCTCGACCCCTATAGGAAAGGAAAGATGTTAGATTGCCTATATTATGTACTTTCTTGGTCATTTTCATGGTTGGACTCTTGAGGGAGAAAGCTCTATTGTATTACTCATTGTATCTCTGCAATTTTGGCAAAGGAAGAAAGACTAGGGTTTTGCAGTCCTTTTTGGGATTCCTGTGGTTACATGTATTGATGGTGTGTTAATTTTTGTACTTGTAAGTTTTTTATGTGAATCATCTTCTTACTTTTCCTTCTGCAAATAGGTAAATGAAGTGTTAAAGTAGAATTCATGATTGTCATGCTCTGCTTTTAAGTTTGCTTAATATTTATGTTTTCATATGTCTAAAGAGAACTCTTGAAGGTTTCTTGCTCTCTTTAGCTCCTCACCAGTCATTCCTATCCATTCACTTAATTGAAAGGCATCAATACAGTCTCCTACCTTGCCCCAAAGAACCCCCTGCAAAAACTGTGTCCAATCCCCGCACCCAAAATTGCCTTTTCCCGATTTTCCACCAAAATCCTAAAAATCTCAAATCAAACCTTTTATCAGTTTACTAGCCTAAAATCAGTGTTCTTTATTGGTTATCTCACCCGTTGAATATCTCTAGCGAGATAGACCGGAGAGAGCCCTCTCCTGCCCCGTAGGGCTAGCTACGAGGCTAAGTGGTTTGATGTTGCCTTGGAGTTTACCTTTCTCAGCCTGAGGTGAAATTTCAAGCGCTAACAGACCCCATGTCACGCTCCTATCCTAGTGGTAGTATTTCAACCACGCATAAGTGGGTATGGCACCACCGTACTTTTTCTTTTTACCAATACTTGAGTACACGGTATGCGCCTACTTCAACACTCGGTCAATTTTCCAATAAGTGTTCTTAACAATGCAGCGAAAATAACTTACCATAAATTTATCTTCTTCAATTATTCTTTCAACCTGTCGTGTCGTGTGGTCATGCTGCACTGGCCCGCGGCCTGCACGACACAACTCCACACCTGAACTACGAACCTATCCGCCCGACTTTCCCTTCCGCGGCACCCAAACTCTGCCCGTCGGCGCGGTCCATAGTGAGGGCACAGGGCCTGCATGCAGTGCGGTCTGCCTGCCTGGACGGTAACCCGCCCCACTCTACCTGTCTGCACTACCAAGCCTAACCCGCCCTCTGTAATTCCCCCACCGGTACAGCCCTCTTACCTGCATCCTTCTCTTTCTTCTGTTTTTGCCCAACTCCTTCCTTCGCACTTGTTCTGCGATGTGGAAGTCTGAGTTTGATGTCCCTTCGTCGAACGCCATCCTCCTTAATTATACGCATCCTTTCGCCCAAGGGCCGTGTCTCTCAAGGATAACAAGGGTCGACTCCATCAACATGCATGCCCGGCTGACCTGCCACATAACCTCGACACGCCCCATTCCAACGAACCACCGCATCCCTTCGTGTGCATCGTCGCACCCATGGGTTGGCTCCAACACCTTGCCCATTACACCCGTCGCACACCTGCCCGCATCCTAACTTGTCCGCACATGGTCACCTCTTTCATACGGGCACACAAGAAGGGTCGCTCGCGCACCTTCCGTCGGTGGCTCGCCCATCGTGCAGGTATCATGGGGCGTGCGCCATGCCCAACATGGCGCGAGCGACATGGGAACCCCGCATGTCACGCCCCCAGGCCTACAGTAGTCTTTCAGCCGTACTTGGCGAGGTGCGGCGCCACCGAACACTTTCTTTTCACCAATACTTATGTTCATGGACTACGCCCAACCATTAGTCTACTTAGTTTGTTTTTCGCAACCAAGTATTATTATGTTTCCTTTATACCAATGAACACCCATACACATTCATTATCATCAGCAATTATACATGAAGAACACAATTGCACAATATAAAGGGAGGGGAAACTTCCTGAACAATGAGTCTGCCCGAATACAATATATTTTTCAACTCTACAATGTTTACGAGGCTTTACAAGTATACATGGGAAACACCAAGTTTCATACTTAGCCAATTTTACAAATAGGCAACACCTCCGTGTGCCAACCGAGTTCCTTGCCCGAGCTGGGCGGGCGCGCCCTCACACGAGCTGCCAACCGTACTCCTCGACCGAACCTCGTTTACCGCTGCACGACGGGTGGGCAACCTCACCCGAGTCACCCCCCATTTCCTTTTGCACGACGGGTGAGCGACTTACCCGAGTCACCCGAGAAACCTTCACCTTTCTTCTTCCACGACGGGCGGGTGACCTACCCGGGACACCCCGTGTCACACTGAACGGCGGGTGCCTTCCTTACCCGTGCCCTCACCCGATAACCGAAACTTGTGCGTATCGTGTGTGCTTGCCCAAGAGCGGGTGCATATATGCCCGTGCCTCTTTTGCGACCTGCTCCACTACTTCGCACTTTTTTCTTGATCACCAAATTCTCATGTTCGAATGTCCATCTTTGAATGAATGCCAAATCCTCCAACGCCTTGCCATATTTATACGAGCGGTTGGGCGAGTTGCTTCCCAGGCCGACTCAATCACCGCGTGCCAAAACGCCCTTACACGTCGCAAACTTTCCATCAGATTGTTGGTCAGCAAACAATCCTTCGTTCAAGTCGCCCCAACATGCAAGTCGGC
Source organism: Pinus tabuliformis (assembly GCA_031772625.1). Taxonomy (NCBI): domain Eukaryota; kingdom Viridiplantae; phylum Streptophyta; class Pinopsida; order Pinales; family Pinaceae; genus Pinus; species Pinus tabuliformis. Next base: position 806,922,606 of record CM062805.1, on the reverse strand, counting down.
CCTTGGGTTATGCCAAACGCTCCCACGCTATAAACCAACCATCGCTACACCTCTAATGCGCATTATACTTATGTCCCTTCACACATTTCGGTCGTAGAGTTCGCACTTCACACCGACAGGGAGAAACCGAACCGCAGGTCCTTACACCACGTTTCCTAGACTTGGGTAGCAATTTTTGTTGTGACGCGAAATGGAAACCCCGTGTGTGTCCACTGACTTGGGTAGTAGTTTTCATCGCGCTGCGAAATGGACACCCCGAGTTCCCTAGACTTTGGCAGCTCTTCGTGGCCCCACGACATGGAAATCCGAAGTTCCACAGACTCTCGGGCGATTCAGGGTGTGCTGCGACATGGAAACAGCGAGTTCCCCAGACTTGGGCAGCGGTTTCTAAACACGCCAGGTTCCCGAGACTTGCGAGTTGGTTTGCATCATCATGGAAACCCCAAGTTCCCCGCGTTTCCCTCGTGCCATAAAATGCGGAAACCCGTGGTTCCATCAAAGGGCGGGACATGGAAACCCCAAGCTTCCCAGGCTTGGGCGCCAGGGCGCGACATGGAAAACCCCGAGTCTCCGCAGGCTTGGGCGCCGCCGGCTTCGGTCATGGTGCGACATGGAAACCCCAAGTTTCCCCAGGCCTGGGCACCGGGGCGTGACATGGAAACCCCCAGTTTCCGTAGGCTTGGGCGCCGGGGCGTGACTTGGAAACCCCCAGTTTCCGTAGGCTTGGGCGTCGGGGCGTGACTTGGAAACCCCCAGTTTCCAGAGGCTTGGGCGCCACCAGTTTCGGTCGTGGCGTGACTCGGAAACCCCAAGTTTCCCCAGGCTTGCGCACCACCGATTTCGGTCAGGGCATGACATGGAAACCCCAAGTTTCGCCCGACTTGGGCACCAGGGCGCAACTCGGAAACCCCAAGTTTCCCCAGGCTTGGGCGCGACTTGTAAACCCCAAAAAATTTTGGGTTGGGCGGAAACCCCAATTTTTTTCTACGCCGGGCGGAACCCCCAAATTTTAGGCGCCGGGTTTGGTGGAAACCCCAAATTTTTGGCGCGACATGGAAGCCCCGAATTTTAGGAGCCCGGTGGAAACCCCAAATTTTAGGCGTCGGGTGGAAACCCCAAATTTTTGGCGCGACATGGAAGCCCCGAATTTTAGGAGCCCGGTGGAAACCCCAAATTTTATGCACCGGGTGGAAACCCCAAATTTTTGGCGTGAAATGGAAGCCCCGAATTTTAGGAGCCCGGTGGAAACCCCAAATTTTAGGCGCCGGGTGGAAACCCCAAATTTTT
>CM062805.1:806893819-806916319 GCA_031772625.1 Pinus tabuliformis | reverse complement strand
AGAGATATCAAACGTGTCCACCGGCTCACAGGGGGAGGCTCAAACAGAGAACAAGCTTCTCGACCCCCGTGCCTTCGCAAAAAGGGGGGAACTGTAGGGAACGACGATCGAGAAGGACTAGGGTGGCCACCCTTAGAACTCGCACTGCTTTTTGTCCTTCCTGAACACCAATCCACAACAATCCCACCTTTTCTCCGTAAAACCAAGGGGCCAAAAGAAAGAAGGGAAGAAAACAACAAGAAAGCAAGAGATATCAAACGTGGCTATCGGCTCACAAGGGGATGCTCAAACAGAGAACAAGCTTCCCAAACCCCGCGCCTTCGGGAAAAGGGGGGAACTGCAGGGGATGACGATCGAGAAGGACTGGGGTGGCGACCCTGGGAACTCGCACTGCTTTTCGTCCTTCCCGAACACCAATCCACAACATTCCCACCTCTCCTCCGTAAAGCTAGGGGAAAAAGGAATAAGGGAAGAAAACAACACCAAAGAAACAAAGATCCCAAGAAAAGAGAGGAGCTCAACAACACGCCGAGTAGATGTCCACTAACCAAAAAGAAATCAAACAAGGCACCCAATCAAAAAAGCGTCCCACCTCTTCACGCCCTCCCACATGCATTAAGCACAACACCCTTTCCAGCTTTACAACATAGCAAACAACCAAGCAAATAAATCACAACCTAAAACTGACCAATAGAAAAGACAAGAGCCACGATGAGACCACTGTCTGGAGCACGTCACTGAGAGGCACACAACCCCCCAACCCAGCGGCACAAGGCTTCAAACGACAAATAGACCGCTGCCAATAACACAAACCCACCTCGCTCTTGCACCCCTTTGTGTACAAAACACCCAACAACCTTTCCAGTGAGAGAGTCAACGGGGGTCAAATAATCAAACTCCAAAGAGGAGTTGTCATGGGCCAACGCTCAACGCTGGAGAAAGCCACGGGCCACAAATACATCGATGGTGCAAGGCCACTAGAGAGAGGGACGTTCGCAAAGCGCACACCACGAAACAAAGAAATGACGCAAGTCCCACAATCCAAAGGGAGGAACAAAGACATGACCCGCTACTTCTTTTTCCCTCAGAAGGGGAGTGGGTCACGAGAGGACGAGGAATTCCCTCGACGGCAAAGGCACGAGATAAGATTGCCACCCTCATGCCTGTCGGTGGGGAAAATTGCAATCTCGATGGAGCTCAGACCGAGGGATGGGTTTTTCATTACCTCGACACCCAACCCTTCTGTGAGGGCATGTCGAAGGAACGGTCGGGAGGGACTAGGGTGGCCAGCCCAACGGGTTGAACCACTCTTCATCCATCCCATACTTGACCGCACCCCGACAATCTCGCCTCACGGAAGGTTTGAGCTACCAGGTGCGCACGCAACCACTCCCTCGACCCAACCACCAGCGAAAAAGCTCACCCAAGCAACACATTAACTGCTGCCGCCTTTTCGAGAGAACCAACTATGGAAGCCCGCACCCTTGGCCCATGCCTTCCAACGAATAAAATACCGAGCACCGCCGCTACGAATGAGTCTGAATTTATCCATCGTATTTACCGAGCACCTCAACTCTGCAGCAACCATGCCCAGCCGAATAGATTGTCGGAAGGGCTCCCAAGAAACAAGCTTCTGGACCCCCTGCAGAAACACATTGGGGGGAAGAAAAACAAAGGATGGGTGGGACAAGCACAAGCATGGCTTGCAAGCACACACGAAAAAACAAGCGTAGTTACCTCGAGACAAGCAACCAACAATGTTCCCGCCAAACACCAAACCCGCTCCCCTAGAGACGCACCACAAAGTCCCACATTGCAATCGAAACCCAACCAATCCGAACCAAAAAATAAAACCCCTGCTATCAATGATCCTACTGCAGGTTCACCTACGGTAACCTTGTTACGACTTCTCCTTCCTCTAAATGATAAGGTTCAATGAACTTCTCACGACGTCGACGGTGGCGAACCACCATCGTCGACGCAATCCGAACACTTCACCGGATCATTCAATCGGTAGGAGTGACGGGCGGTGTGTACAAAGGGCAGGGACGTAGTCAACATGAGTTGATGACACATGCTTACTAGGAATTCCTTATTGAAGGCCAATAATTGCAATGGTCTATCCCCATCACGATGCAATTTGAGAAGATTTCTCGATCCTCTCGAACCAGGAATAAACACTCGTTGGCTGCATCATTGTAGCGTGCGTACGACCCAGAGCATATAAGGGCATCACAGACCTGTTATTGCCTCAAACTTCCATGGCCTAAACGGCCATAGTCCCTCTAAGAAGCTGGCCGTGAAGGGGAACCTCCGCGTAGCTAGTTAGCAGGTTGAGGTCTCGTTCATTATCAGAATTAACCAGACAAATCGCTCCACCAACTAAGAATGGCCATGCACCACCACCCATAGAATCAAGAAAGAGCTCTCAATCTGTCAATCCTTACTATGTATGGACCTGGTAAGTTTCCCCGTGTTGAGTCAAATTAAGCCGCAGGCTCCACTCCTGGTGGTGCCCTTCCATCAATTCCTTTAAGTTTCAGCCTTGCTACCATACTCCCCCCGGAACCCAAACACTCTGATTTCTCAGAATGTGCTGGCGGAGTCCTTAGAGCAACATCCGTTGATCCCTGGTCGGCATCGTTTATGGTTGAGACTAGGACGGTATCTGATCGTCTTCGAGCCCCCAACTTTCGTTCTTGATTAATGAAAACATCCTTGGCAAATGCTTTCGCAGTGGTCCGTCTTTCATAAATCCAAGAATTTCACCTCTGACAATGAAATACGAATGCCCCCGAAAGTCCCTATTAATCATTACTCCGGTCCCGAAGGCCAACTCAATAGGACCAGACTCCTATCACGTTATTCCATGCTAGTGTATTCAGAGCATAAGCTTACTTTGAGCACTCTAATTTTTTCAAAGTAACAACGTCGGAACCGTGACCCAGCCAATTAAGGCCAGGAGGACGCCGCCGACAAAAGGGACGGAAGGGCAGGTGCACACCGAGTAGGCGGACCGACCCTTACGACCCAAGATCCAACTACGAGCTTTTTAACTGCAACAACTTAAATATACGCTATTGGAGCTGGAATTACCGCGGCTGCTGGCACTAAACTTGCCCTCCAATGGATCCTCATTAAGGGATTTAGATTTTACTCATTCCAATTACCAGACTCGATGATCCTAGTATTGTTATTTATTGTCACTACCTCCCCATGTCAGGATTGGGTAATTTGCACGCCTTCTGCCTTCCTTGGATGTGGTAGCCGTTTCTCATGCTCCCTCTCTGGAATCGAACCCTAATTCTTCGTCACCCGTCACCACCATGGTAGGCCTCTATCCTACCATCGAAAGTTGATAGTGCAGAAATTTGAATGAAGCATCGCCAGCACAAGGGCTGTGCGATCCGTCGAGTTATCATGATTCACAGTCTGAATTAGTTCATACTTAGACATGCATGGCTTAATCTTTGATACAAGCATATGACTACTGGCAGGATAACCAGGTAGCACCCTCCCACTTCAAAGGGCATTACGGGCACTCTCTTACCAAGAGCCAGCCTGAACACCCATCAAGTCAAAGAGACGTCAAAATATCATGTAAAACTTTTATGCCTTGCACCTCTTGCATCCCAAGAAGGAAGCACACGCAACATGCCAAGGACATGGCAAACAAATGGGATGACCTGCAGAGCCACAACGCACCAAGGCCACTCTGGAGTTTGCAGCCACGGCCCAACCAACAAGAAAACGAGTGATCACTCACCGAATCCCTTAGAAATTCCTCCAAAGGCCTCCATGCCCCACACCGAGGGCACCTAGGAGTCCACCCGGACAGCAGTAACGATGGACCTCGATCACCTGATCGCCTGTGGCAGCCTCGATGCAAAGGAAACAAATGGAGAACGACCAACTAGGCAACCTCTATATTACAAATGAGCCACAACCCTCCTTGCCCCCGCACCGAGGACACCTAGGAATCCACCCGGACAACAGCAACGACGGACCTCGATCTCTTGACCGCCTGTGGCAGCCTCGATGTGAAGGAAAAGGAAGGAAATAAAAAGAGGAAGACCGACCACACAAATCCTATCATAGAGAGGCCATACAAACCTCCCCGCCTCGCATCGATGCCACCTAGGAGTCCACCTGGACAGCAGCAACAGTGGACCTCAATCGGATGATCGCCTGCGGCAGCCTTGACACAAAGGCAAGGGAAGGAAATCATACAAGACAAGCCAAGCCCGCAACCTCCCTTAGAAATGCCCCCCAACCCACCCCTCCCCTCCCCACACAGGGGCCACCTAGGAGTCCACCCGGACAGCAGCAACGATTGACCTCGATCGCATGATTGCCTACGGCAGCCTCAATCCAGAGAGGAAACAGAAGGAAATAAAACAAGACCAATCAAGCTCACAACCTCTCTCAGAAATTCCCCCCGACCCTCCACGCAATGCACCGAGGCCACCTAGGAGTCCACCCGCGACAGAAGCAACGGTGGAGCTCGATCACTTGACCGTCTGCGGCAACCACGATGCGAAGGAAAAGGAAGGAAGTAAATGCAAATCAAGAGGGTTGCTACACAAAACAAGAACACATATCCGAATAGGAGGAGGAGAGATTGGGCAGCTCTGCACCCCACGCACCCTACGTACAGGCAACCTAGAAGATTTCCCACATCTTTACCGACCAGACGATGAATAATTTTCCCCTACGGCCACCTCCACGCACAGGAGGGAGGTCGAAGCGTTCCACCTCGAAATCCTTCTTCCAGATAGCCCCCACCATCGATGACTATAGTAGCAAGCCTCCTCCCCATTGGACCATGAGTGCATACACAATTGAAACAACAAGTGCCCCCCAACCCTCCCCGCAAAGAGGCCACCTAGGAGTCCACCTGGACAGCAGCAACGATGGACCTCGATCGCATGATCGCCTGCAGCAGCCTCAATGCAAAGGAAACGAAGGTAAACAAAACAAAAAACCAACCGAGCCCACAACCTCTCTTAGAAATGCTCCCCAACCCTCCACGCCACGTACCGAGGCCACCTAGGAGTCCACCCGCGCCAGCAGAAATGGTGGACCTCGATCACTTGACCGGTTGTGGCAACCACGATGCGAAGGCAAAGGAAGGAAGTAAATGAAAATCAAGAGGGTCGCTACATAATACAAGATCACATATCCGAACAGGAGGAGGGATCGGGCAGCTCCGTACCCCACGCACCCTACGTACAGATAACCTAGGAGATTTCCCAAAACTTTACCGACCGGATGATGAATAATTTTGCCCTACGGCCACCTAAACGCAAAGGAGGGAGGTCGAAGCGTTCCACCTCGAAATCCTTCTTCCAAATATCCCCCACCATCGATGTAGCAAGCCTCCTCCCAGTTGGACCACAAGCGCATACGCAATTGAAACAACAAGTGCCCCCCAACCCTCCCTGCAGAGAGGCCACCTAGGAGTCCACCCGGACAACAGCAATGATGGACCTCGATCGCGTGATCGCCTGCGGCAGCCTCAATGCAAAGGAAACGGAAGGAAACAAAACAACAAGACCAACCGAGCCCACAACCTCTCTTAGAAATGTGCCCCCCGACCCTCCACACCACGCACCGAGGCCACCTAGGAGTCCACCTGCGAGAGAAGAAATGGTGGACCTCGATCACTTGACCACCTATGGCAACCATGATGCGAAGGTAAAGGAAGGAAGTAAATGCAAATCAAGAAGCTCGCTACACAATACAAGAACATATCCAAACAGGAGGAGGGATCGGGCAGCCCCGCACCCCCCGCACCCTACGTACAAGCAACCTAGGAGATTTCCCACAGCTTTACTGACTGGACAATGAATACTTTTCCCCTATGGCCACCTCCACGCAAAGGAGGGAGGTCAAAGCATTCCACCTCGAAATCCTTCTTCCAGATAGCCCCCACCATCAACATAGCAAGCCTCCTCCCCATTGGACCAAGGGCGCATACACAACTCAAACAACAAATGCCCATAAACGTTGTGACTTAACATTTCCAACCGCAAAATCCTGCCACGCACGCAAGATGCAAGGGAAAATCTGACCCCTCGATCAAACATATGGGCCAACACATCTATCAAAACCTCAAAGCCAACGCAACCATGAACAATGTGCACTATGAAAGGAATGCCAACCCTTGAATTTACAACAAGGAGAACAGTGCCTCACATCGCCCGACGGAAAAAGCAAGCAAGAGGGAGGGTAGGTGGTTTACAACCAAAACCCTTCCACTTCCCTCTTAAATGTATGCATCTCAACCGAAAATGCCAACATGGAAAGAGTACAAGCACAAGACACCGACACCATAAACAGTGGAACAATGAAGAGGCTAGCCATCACAAGGAGCCACACCACAACAACCCATACAACTCCCAAAACTTGGAGCAGAAGGGGAATTGTTCACATATGCCTCCAGGGACAAGCATGGCCAACATTACCGCTCATGCACTACCGAGTGGGTATGGAGAGAAGATGAAAATTGGACACCCTACAAATGACCCAAGGCCATTCTTGAGGCAAACCCGAAAAACCAACTCAATTACCAACCCACCTTTCACACGAAAAGCAAAACCCTCCACACCAAATAGGGAGGAGGTGAACAATATAACGAGGAGCCAATTTCAATGGAGCCATAAATGGCTGCCCAGCCCAATCAAAATTCTCTATTCGCAACAACCGAGGGGCACGATAGTGACATAGGCAACGACGGAGTTTTGGGGCTTCCATCTGGGACCGCAACAACGAAGGCTCAAAGGAGCGCCAAGGAAACTATCAACATTCTTATCGTTGGGATGGGAAAGAGGGACGGGGATGAGAATTGCCCACATTACATGTGCTACCGAGTGGGGATGGAGAGAAGACGAAAACCAGCCACCCTACTAATGACCCAAGGCCATCGTTCGAGCAAACCTGACAAAGCAACTCAATTACCAACCCACCTTTCACACGGAAAGAAAACCTGTCACCTGTATCTTTTGGAGGGGCACGAGGGGGACCAGAACGAGCCAAGGAGCCACACCACAACAACCCATACAGCACCAAGAACTTAGAGAGAAGAAGGGGAATTGTTCACGTATGCCTCCCGGGATGAGCATGGCCAACATTACCGCTCATGTGCTACCGAGTGGGGATGGAGAGATTATGAAAATCGGACACCCTACAAACGACCCAAGGCCATCCTTCAGGAAAACCTAAAAACACAACTCGATTACCAACCCACCTTTCACACGGAAAGAAAACCTGTCGCTGGTATCATCTGGAGGGGCAGAAGGGGACCAAGACAAACCAGGGAGCCAAAACACAACAACCCCTACAGCTCCAAGAACTTAGAGAGAAATTGTCCACATATGCCTCCCGGGACGTGCATGGGCAACATTACCGCTCATGCGCTACCGAGTGGGGATGGAGAGAAGATGAAAATCGGCAACCCTACAAAAGACCCAAGGCCATCGTTCTGGTAAACGTGAAAACACAACTCGATTACCAACCCACCTTTCACACGAAAAGATAACCTATCACTGGTATCATCTGGAGGGGCACGAGGGGGACCAGGATGAGCCAGGGAGCCACACCACAACACAACAACCCATACAGCTCCAAGGACTTGGAGAGTGGAAGGGGAATTGTTCACATATGCCTCCTAGGATGAGCATGGCCAACATTGCCGCTCATGCGCTACCGAGTGGGGATGGAGAGAAGATGAAAATTGGCCGCCCTACAAACGACCCAAGGCCATCGTTTAGGAAAACGCGAAAACACAACTCGATTACCAACCCAACTTTCACACGGAAAGAAACCTGTCGCTTGTATCATCTGGAGGGGCACTCGGGGACCAGGATGAGCCAGGGAGCCACATCACAACAGCCCATACAGCTCCAAGAACTTGGAGAGCGGAAGGGGAATTGTTCACATATGCCTCCAAGGCCAATCCTGGAAAACATTACCGCTCATGCGCTACCGAGTGGGGATGGAGAGAAGATGAAAATCGGCCACCCTACAAATGACCCAAGGCCATCGTTCAGGCAAACCCGAAAACACAACTCGATTACCAACCCACCTTTCACACGGAAAGAAAACCTGTCGTTGGTATCATCTGGAGGGGCATGCGGGGACCAGGACGAGCCAAGGAGCCACACCACAACAACCCATACAGCTCCGAGAACTTGGAGAGTGGAAGGGGAATTGTTCACATATGCCTCCCAAGATGAGCATGGCCAACATTACCGCTCATGCGCTACCAAGTGGGGATGGAGAGAAGATGAAAATCGGTTGCCCTACAAACGACCCAAGGCCATCATTCAGGCAAACCCAAAAACACATCTCGATTACCAACCCACCTTTCACACGGAAGGAAAACCTGTCACTGGTATCATCTGGAGGGGCACTTGGGGACCAGGACGAGCCAGGGAGCCACACCACAACAACCCATACAGCTCCAACAGCTTGGAGAGCGGAAGGGGAATTGTTCACGTATCCCTCCCAGGATGAGCATGGCCAACATTACCGCTCTTGCACTACCGAGTGGGGATGGAGAGAAGATGAAAATCAGCAGCCCTACAAATGACCCAAGGCCATCGTTCAGGCAACCCCGAAAACACAACTCTATTACCAACCCACCTTTCACACGGAAAGAAAACCTGTCGTTGGTATCATCTCGAGGGGCACGCGGGGACCAGGACGAGTCAGGGAGCCACACCACAACAGCCCATACAACTCCAAGAACTTGGAGAGAAGAAGGGTAATTGTTCACATATGCCTCCCAAGACGAGCGTGGCCAACATTACCGCTCATGCGCTACCGAGTGGGGATGGAGAGAAGACGAAAATCGGCAACCCTACAAATGACCCAAGGCCATCCTTCGGGCACACGCGAAAACACAACTTGATTACCAACCCACCTTTCACACGGAAAGAAAAATTGTCGCTGGAATCACCTGGAGGGGTGCAAGGGGGACTAGGACGAGCAAGGGAGCCACACCACAACAACCCATATAGCTCCAAGAACTTGGAAAGCAGAAGGGGAATTGTTCACATATGCCTCCCAAGACGACCATGGCCAACATTACCGCTCATGCGCTACCGAGTGGGGATGGAGAGAAGATGAAAATCGGCCACCCTACAAACGACCCAAGGCCATCGTTTAGGCAAACGCAAAAACACAACTCAATTACCAACCCACCTTTCACACGGAAACAAAACCTGTCACTGGTATCATCTAGAGGGGTGCGAGGGAGACAAGAACAAGCAAGGGAGCCACACCACAACAGCCCATACAGCTCCAAGAACTTGGAAAACAGAAGGGGAATTGTTCACATATGCCTCCCAAGACGAGCATGGCCAACATTACCGCTCATGCGCTACCGAGTGGGGATGGAGAGAAGATGAAAATCGGCCACCCTACAAACGACCCAAGGCCATCATTCAGGCAAACGTGAAAACACAACTCAATTACCAACCCACCTTTCACACGGAAAGAAAACCTGTCGATGGTATCATCTAGAGGGGTGCGAGGGGGACCAGGACGAGCAAGGGATCCACACCACAACAGCCCATACAGCTCCAGGAACTTGGAAAGCAAAAGGGGAATTGTTCACATATGCATCCCAAGACGAGCATGGCCAACATTACTGCTCATGCGCTACCGAGTGGGGATGGAGAGAAGACAAAGATTGGCAACCCTACAAATGACCCAAGGCCATCATTCAGGCAAACGCGAAAACACAACTCAATTACCAACCCACCTTTCACACTAAAACAAAACATGTCGCTCAGATCATCTGGAATTTAATGGGCCCCCGCACGACTGAAACAAAGCGACAAGGGAGAGCCGGGAAAATGAGCAGCATGAAAATGAACAAAGCCAACCTCGGGTCACAACTTAGCATTTTTTATACGGGCTCGTTGGCCCATGCACGCCCTGCCCGAATGAATTTGCAACGACCGACACGAAGCTGCACGAACGAGCACAAATCCAACCTCGAGTCACAACTTATCATTTTTTGATACGGGCTCGTTCAACCCTCGCCTGAACGTGAGTTCACACAAATGCGGATTTTGCATGGGCGCCCAAACTGCACGAACATGCACAAAGCCAACCTTGGTCACAACTTAGCATTTTTGATATGCACAAACATGCACAAAGACAACCTCGGGTTACAACTTAGCATTTTTGATATGGGCTCGTTCGCCCGGGCGCACCCTTGCCCGAACGACCCGCCTGAACGAGTTCACACGGGCGCGCTTAAACGACCCGCCCGAACGATTTTGCATGGGCGCCCAAATGACCGAAACGAACCGACAAGGGAGAGCCAGACAAACGAGCTGCACGAACGTGCACGAAGCCAACCTCGGATCACAACTTATCATTTTTGATACGGGCTCGTTCGCCCGGGTGCGCCCTCGCTCGAACGACCCACTCGAACGAGTTCACACGGGCGCCCTCAAACGACCCACCCGAAGGATTTGCATGGGCGCCCGAACGACCGAAACGAACCGACAAGGGAGAGCCGGGCAAATGAGCTGCATGAAAGTGCACAAAGCCAACCTCGGGTCACAACTTAGCATTTTTTATACGGGCTCGTTTGCCCAGGCGTGCCCTCACCCGAACGACCCGCCCAAACGAGTTCACATAGGCACCCTCAAATGACCCACCCGAACGATTTTGCTTGGGCACCTGAACGACCAAAACGAAGCGACAAGGGAGAGCTAGGAAAACGAGCTGCACGAACATGCACAAAGCCAACCTCGGGTCACAACTTAGCATTTTTGATACGAGTTCGTTTTCCCGGGCGCGCCCTCCCCCGAACGAGCTCACACGGGCGCCCTCAAACGACCCGCCCGAACGACCGAAACGAACCGGCAAGGGAGAGTCGGGAAAATGAGCTGCACGAACGTGCACAAAGCCAACCTTGGGTCACAACTTAGCATTTTTGATACGAGCTCGTTTGCCCGGGCACGCCCTCGCTCAAACGACCCGCCCGAACGACCGAAACGAACCAACAAGGGAGAGTCGGGCAAACGAGCTGCACGAACGTGCACAAAGCCACCCTCGGGTCACAAATTAGCATTTTTTGATATGGGCTCGTTCGCCCGGGCACGCCCCCGCCCGAATGAGTTCACACGGGCGCCCTCAAACGACTCGCCCAAACGACCAAAACGAACCGACAAGGGAGAGCCGCGCAAACGAGATGCACGAACGTGCACAAAGCCAACCTCTGGTCACAACTTAGCATTTTTGATACGGGCTCGTTCGCCCAGGCGCACCCTCACCTGAACAACCCGCCCGAACGAGTTCACACGGGCGCCCTCAAACGACCCGCCCGAACGACCGAAATGAAGCGACAAGGGAGAGCCGGGCAAACGAGTTGCACGAACATGCACAAAGCCAACCTCGGGTCACAACTTAGCATTTTTGATACGGGCTCATTCGCCCGGGCCCCCCCTCGCCCGAACGACCCACCTGAACGAGTTCACACGGGCGCCCTAAAATGACCCACCCGAACGACCGAAACGAACCGACAGGGGAGAGCCGGGCAAACGAGCTGCACGAATGTGCACAAAGACAACCTCTGGTCACAACTTAGCATTTTTTATACGGGCTCGTTCGCCCGGGCATGCCCTCGCCCGAACGACCCGCCTGAACGAGTTCACACGGGCACCCTCAAACGACCCGCCCGAACGATTTTGCATGGGCGCCCGAACGACCGAAACGAACCAACTAGGGAGAGTCAGGCAAACGAGCTGCACGAATGTGAACAAATTCAACCTCGAGTCACAACTTAGCATTTTTGATACGCGCTTGTTCACCTAGGCATGCCCTCACCTGAACGACCCGCCCGAACGAGTTCACACGGGCGCCCTCAAATGACCCGCCCAAACGACCGAAACGAACTGACAGGGGAGAGCCTGGCAAATGAGCTGCATGAACGTGCACAAAGCTAACCTCGGGTCACAACTTAGCATTTTTGATACGGGCTCGTTCACCCGGGCGCGCCCTCACCTGAACGACCCGCCCGAATGAGTTCACACGAGCGCCCTCAAACAACTCGCCCAAACGACCCTCCCGAAAGACCCACCCGAACAAGTTCACACGTGCGCCTCAAATGAACTGCCCGAACGACCCGCCTGAACGAGTTCACACGGGTGCCCTCAAACGACTCGCTCGAACAAGTTCACATGGGTGCCCTCAAACGACCCGTCCGAATGATTTTGCATGGGTGCCCGAACGACCGAAACGAAGCGACAAGGGAGAGCCGGGAAAACGAGCTGCACAAACGTGCACAAAGCCAACCTCAGGTCACAACTTAGCATTTTTGATACGGTCTCATTCGCTCGGGCGCGCCCTTGCGCAAACGACCCACCCAAACGAGTTCACATGGGCACCCTCAAACGACCCGCCCAAACGAGTTCACACGGGCACCCTCAAACGACCCGCCCGAACGACCAAAACGAACCGACAAGGGAGAGCCGGGTAAAAGATCTGCATGAACATGCACAAAGCCAACCTCGGGTCACAACTTAGCATTTTTGATACGGGCTCGGTCGCCCGGGCGCGCCCTCGCCCGAACGACCCTCCCGAACGAGTTCACACGGGCGCCCTCAAATGACCCACCCGAACGACCAAAACGAACCGACAAGGGAGAGCCAGGCAAACGAGCTACACGAACGTGCACAAAGCCAACCTTGGGTCACAACTTAGCATTTTTGATATAGGCTCGTTAGCCCGGGCGCGCCCTCACCCAAACGACCTGCCCAAACGAGTTCATACGGGCACCCTCAAACGACCCGCCCGAACGAGATCACACGGGCGCCTCAAACGACCCCCCGAACGACCCTCCCGAACGAGTTCACATGGGCGCCCTCAAACGACCCGCCCGAACGACCCGTCCGAACGAGTTCACATAGGCGCCCTCAAACGACCTGCCCGAACGATTTTGCATGGGTGCTCGAATGACCGAAACGAAGCGACAAGGGAGAGCCGGGCAAATGAGTTGCACGAATGTGCACAAAGCCAATGTCGGGTCACAACTTAGCATTTTTGATACGGGCTCGTTCGCCCGGGCGCGCCCTCGCCCGAATGACCCGCCCAAACGAGTTCACACAGGCGCCCTCAAACGACTTGCCCGAACGACCGAAACGAAGCGACAAGGGAGAGCTGGGCAAACGATCTGCACGAACATGCACAAAGCCAACCTCGGGTTACAACTTAGCATTTTTGATACGGGCTCGTTCGCCCGGGCGCGCCCTCACCTGAACGACCCGCCCGAATGAGTTCACATGAGCGCCCTCAAATGACCCACCCGAACGACCCTCCCGAAAGACCCGCCTGAACAAGTTCACACGTGCGCCTCAAATGACCTGCCCGAACGACCCGCCCGAATGAGTTCACACGGGCGCCCTTGCCCGAATGACCCGCCCGAATGAGTTCACACGGGTGCCCTTGCCCGAATGACCCGCCCGAACGAGTTCACACGGGCGCCCTTGCCCGAACGACCCGCCCGAACGAGTTCACACGGGTGCCCTCAAACGACTCGCCCGAACGACCAAAACGAACCGATAAAGGAGAGTTGGGCAAACAAGCTGCACGAACGTGCACAAAGCCAACCTCGGGTCATAACTTAGCATTTTTGATACAGGCTCGTTCGCCCAGGCGCGCCCTCGCCCGAACAAGCTCACACGGGCACCCTCAAACGACCCGCCCAAACGAGTTCACACGGGCGCCTCAATCGACCCGCCCGAACGACCCTCCCGAACGAGTTCACACGGGCGCCCTCAAATGACCCGCCCGAACGAGTTCACACGAGCGCCCTCAAACGACCCGTCCGAACGATTTTGCATGGGTGCCCGAATGACCGAAACGAAGCGACAAGGGAGAGCCGGGAAAACGAGCTATACGAATGTGCACAAAGCCAATGTCGGGTCACAACTTAGCATTTTTGATACGGGCTCGTTCGCTCGGGCGTGCCCTCGCCCGAACGACCCGCCCAAACGAGTTCACACGGGCGCCCTCAAATGACCCGCCCGAACGACCGAAACGAACCGACAAGGGAGAGCCGGGCAAAGGAGCTGCACGAATGTGCACAAAGCCAACCTCAGGTCACAACTTAGCATTCTTGATACGGGCTCGTTCGCCCGGGCGCGCCCTCGCCCGAACGACCCTCCCGAACGAGTTCACATAGGCGCCCTCAAACGACCCGCCCGAATGATCGAAACGAATCGGCAAGGGAGAGCCGGGCAAACGAGCTGCACGAACGTGCACAAAGCCAACCTCGAGTCACAAATGAGCATCTTTTATACGGGCTCGTTTGCCCGGGCATGCCCTCGCCTGAACGACCCGCCCGAACGAGTTCACACGGGTGCCCTCAAACGACTCGCCCGAACGACCCGCCCGAATGCGTTTGCATGGGCGCCTCAAACGACCCGCCCGAACGAGTTCACACGGGTGCCCTAAAATGACCCGCCCGAACGAGTTCACACGGGCGCCCTCAAATGACCATCCAAAACGATTTTGCATGGGTGCCCGAACGACCGAAACGAAGCGACAAGGGAGAGCGGGCAAACGAGTTGCACGAACATGCACAAAGCCAACCTCAGGTCAGAACTTAGCATTTTTCATACGGGTTCGTTCGCCCGAGCGCAGCCTTGCCCGAACGACCCACCCGAACGAGTTCACACAGGCACCCTCAAACAACCCACCCGAACGATTTTCATGGGCGCCCGAATGACCGAAACGAACTGACAAGGGAGAGCCGGGCAAATGAGCTGCACGAATGTGCACGAAGCCAACCTCGGGTCACAACTTAGCATTTTTTATACGGGCTCATTCACCTGGGTGCGCCCTCACCCGAACGACCCGCCCGAACGAGTTCACACAGGCGCCCTCAAACGACCCGCCCGAACGATTTTGCTTGGGCACCCGAACGACCGAAACGAACCGACAAGGGAGAGACAGGAAAACGAGCTGCACGAACATGCACAAAGCCAACCTCGAGTCACAACTTAGCATTTTTGATACGGGCGCCCTCAAACGACCCGCCGGAACGAGTTCACACGAGCGCCCTCAAATGACCATCCCGAATGATTTTGCATGGGTGCCCGAACGACCGAAACGAAACGACTAGGGAGAGCGGGCAAACAAGTTGCACGAACGTGCATAAAGCCAACCTCGGGTCACAACTTAACATTTTTCATACGGGCTCATTCGCCCAGGCGCGCCCTCTCCCGAACGACCCGCCCGAACGAGTTCACATGGGTGCCCTCAAATGACCCGCCCGAACGAGTTCACATGGGCCCCCTCAAACGACCCGCCCAAACGAGTTCACACGGGCGCCCTCAAATGACCCACCCAAACGATTTTGCATGGGTGCCCGAACGACCAAAACGAACCGACAAGGGAGAGTCAGGCAAACGAGCTGCATGAACGTGCACAAAGCCAACCTCGGGTCACAACTTAGCATTTTTTATACGGGCTCGTTCGCCCGGGTGCGCCCTCGCCCAAACGACCCGCTCGAACGAGTTCACACGAGCGCCCTCAAATGACCCGCCCGAACGAGTTCACACGAGCGCCCTCAAATGACCTGCCCGAATGAGTTTGCACGGACGCCCTCCCCCGACCCGCCTGAATGGGTTTGCACGGACGCCCTCGCCCGACCCGCCCGAACATTTTTGCACGAACGACCTCGCCTGACCCGCTCGAACGAGTTTACACGGGCGCCCTTAAACGACCCGCCCGAACGAGTTTACATGGCAAACGACCCTCCCGAACGAGTGTTTACACGGCAAACGACCCGCTCGAACGAGTTTACATGGGTCCGACACACGACCATAATGAAGTCACAAGGGAGATTCAGGCAAACGGGCATCACGATCATGCACAAGGCCCATCCCCCTTCACAACTTAGCATTTTTTATACGGCCACGTGTGCCCTCGGCACCGTCACACGACCCGACATGACACGACCCGACCCGTTTGCATGGGCACCCACACACGACACGTCCCGACCCACCCGAACGAAATTTGGGGATTCCATGGGCGCACGACCCGAAAGAAATTTCGGGGTTTCCGTGGGTGCACGACCCGAATGAAGGCATGAGGGTGCATCAGGCAAACGGGCCACACGAACATGCAGAAGACACATGGGCGGTCACGACTTAGTATTTTTGGTACACCCACGTGTGCCCGAGCACCCACACACGGCACGACACGTCCCGACTGGCCTTGTGCGATCTCACCCGACCCACTCGAACGCGTTTGCATGGGCACCCACACACGACACGACACGACCCGACCCGAACAAAATTTGGGGTTTCCTTGTATGCACAACCCGAACCAAATTTGGGGTTTCCATGGGTGCGCGACCCGAACGAAGGCACAAGGTAGCGTCAGGCAAACGGGCCGCATGAACGTGTAGAAGGCACACGAGGGGTCATGACTTAGCATTTTTTGCACTGCCATGTGTGCCCGAGCACCCACGCACGGCACGACCCGACCCGCCCGAACGAAGGCACGATGGAGCATCGGGCAAACGGGTCGCGCGAACGTGCAGGAGGCACATGGGTGGTCACGCCCTAACATTTTTTGCACGGCCACATGTTCTCGAGCACCCACAAGCGGCACGGCACAACCCAACCCCACTCGACTCGCCCGAACGCGTTTGCACGGGCACCCACACACGACACGGCCCGACCTGCCCGAACGGAATTTGGGGTTTCCATGTGTGCACGGCCTGAACGAAATTTGGGGTTTCCATGGGTGCACGACCTGAACGAAGGTCCGAGGGAGCATCGGGCAAATCGGCTGCACGAATGTGCAGAAGACACACGGGCGGTGACGACTTAGAATTTTTGGCACGGCCACGTGTGCTGGGGCACCCACACACGGCACGGCACAACCCGACCCGCCCTAGGCGAGCCATCCCGAATCGCCCGAACAAAATTTGGGGTTTCCATGGGTGCACGACCCGAACAAAGAAGGCACACGGGCGGTCATGACTTGGCATTTTCGACACGCCCACGTGTGCCCGCGCACCCCCAGACACGGCACAACACGGGATGACCCGGCCCGCCCGAAGGAAATTTGGGGTTTGAACGGGCGAACGACCTGAACGAAGGCACGAGGGTAGGAATATCTTTGACTCTAATACATAAATATACCTGGGGTAACATGTCCTTAATATCTTCAACATTTTCTTTTCACTCTTTATAACACTTTAACATGTGCTAGGCCTATTTCAATGAGCAAGAAACTCAATGAAAAATATAATATATATATCTATATATATATATATATAGATATTTATTTATTTATTTATTTTGTTGAATAAATACAAATATCAAAAGTACATTTATGAAGACCGAACCCAGTTACACTTTCTTCAACACCCCCTCTCAACTAGGGAGGTATTCATAAATCATTACAAGGTGTTTGGCTATTTTTCAATCTTGAATAATTTACATAAGAGAAACCGGATTGGCAACCCATCTGTTATAGCATCATATTAGCCAACATTGTTCATAGCAGGGCCTTGACTAACACCTTGGTCATTGTCTCTAAAGGTACATACCCACCCAGGTGTTCCCTGAGTATGACCTTCCAGGACAATTCTTGTCTTGGGTTCCCATCCCTCAAAGAATATCGCTCCTCTTGCCTACTCTTGACTTGGGTGCCCTACACATCCTTAAAGAGCATCAGATGCCAAATGATTGCCCAATCCTCCCATTATTTCTTGCCAAGTCAAGACAAGAATGTTGTGTCTATCTCTTCCCCTTGATTGGGGAAGACATGCCCAAGTTTCCTCTGACAAGGAACTTGCCTAAGCTCCTTTGTAGTTGGGAACTTGTTAGAACTCCCTCTTAGCTAGGGACTTGTCCATTCATCAACAACGTCTTCTTCATGGGTCCTTCAACCACTTGATCTCCTCCTTTCCTTCGATGTCATGACGTCTTTGTTTGAACTTCTTCTTGGCAGGGTACTGGCCATCAATCACTTTCCCCCCCTGGTTTGTCATGTAATTGCTCCCTTCGTGGAAAGTGGCCTTCTTGATATATATCAGGTCCTTTTTGTCATCTTACTACTCCTTTGTCACCTTGTCTATCCTTCATAACACTTATCACATGGATGCTTAGTTGTAGTCGCTTTTTCTCGTACTTTGATTTAGTGGACCTTCGTGATATTGCTCTTCATCATGACATATTTGTAGAGTGGAAACGGTTATCTGCACCTTACTATCTCCAAGGCCTTCGTATGTGTCAAGGGTCCTTTATCTTTTTCTTCCTTTGCCAGAGTTTCCGTGCCTTCTTTCGAGAGATGTTGAGGAATCTTGTCAAATAGTTATTCTTTGTGACCGCGATGTTCTTCATTTGGTTCTTATTGGATTGATTGGTCAACCACCTTATACTCCTTATGAGAGCACTTCTTCATGTTGACCTTTACTCCACTGTAGCACATGCCTCCGAGCATGTCGTTGGCGAAAGAGATCCTTTTATTCTTGATCGTGATTCTAGAACTTTTCCCATGACCCAATAAATATATATGATGACATGACTTCAACTTTGATGCATACATACCTCACCTTGATTATGCTTTTATCATCGTGGCTTTATTTGATAGTTCTCCTCGATTGGTGTAGCCTTTCTTGCTTCATCTGCTCTCGCCTGTATATCATCCTCTCTTGAATCCCATAAATGGGACACCCAATGAGACCTCTACCCCCTTTGAAACAAGACTTTAAGCAAAGAGGTTGACTTAGTCATAGGAGGATCTTCCTTCTTTTGCTTCTTGTCGTCTTCTTTCACTTCTTGAGTTACATGAGCTTCTTCCCTTTTTCTCTTGTTGTTGTTGTCCTTCTTAAGTTTAGGACAATCCCTTTTGTAGCGTCCATACTCTTGGCATCCAAACCGTTGGACTTTGGACATGTAGTGGTCCCAACCAATTTGCTACTTTCCTTGCAAAAAGACACTGAGGTATACTCAGAAGGGAACATATACTTACTTGATAGAGTTTGAGATGTAGTGAACTTGCTTTCTTCTTGATGGCTTGCCTTCCTTAGATCTTGATGTTGTTCAAGTTTCTTTCTTCAAATGGACTTGCTTGATGACTTGAATCGTAATGCCTTTCATTCTTCAAGATGGTGTAGCTTTTGATTTATTCTTCTTGCTTTGTAGTCTTCCATGACGAATGACAGATGGTAGACCTTCTTTTCCTTGATGTGATTGAGACTTCTTGTCTTGACGCTTCAACCTTGCGGATGTTCTTGAGATTCCCTTTCCTTGATGTGTCACGTTAGCTCTGATACCGCGTTGAAGAATCTGGGGCAATGGGGTATAGCGAGATTCTTCTAGACTTGATAAAAATTTGTGAATCTCTTTTGCAATTTATCGTGTTATCTTAATCTTCTTCTCTTCTTATTAATGCATGTGTGTTTACTTTCATCAAACTGGTGCCAAAAACATAAGAACAAGAACACAAGATGTTGGCTCTCTGCCAGGGAAAAACCTCTCTCTCTCTCAGAGGAAAACCCTTTCGTAAATTTCTCTCATTGAAGCTTCTTATTGGTCATTGTGAAGCCCTAGACCCTTGACAATAATATCCCCCAAGCACAAGTCGAGTCCTTATTCCTCTCTGCACTTTGTTTCTTCGGCGTTTCGTTCCCCGACACTTTGTCCTTCTTTCAACTTTTGATAGTCTGTGGTGGACTAGCTCTAGAAGGGACTCCAACCTTTGATCCTTAGCGAGATCCTTTACCAATGAAGAAACCTTCATTCTCTTGACCAACCGAGCCTTTTTCTTGATGTGAGGTTGTAGGCTCAATGTACACCAAGTTTACTTCACCTGGGGCGATTTGCATCGCGACGAGACATGGGAACCGCAAATTTCCCGCGCTTGGGATGCTTTCGACAAGGCATGAAATGGAATCACCGGGTTCCCCGCAATTTGGCGACCTCTGTCGAGGAGGGACTAGTAGACCCCATTTCACGCTCCTATCCTAGTGGTAGTATTTCAACCATGCATAAGTGGGTTCGACACCACCGTACTTTTTCTTTTTACCAATAATTGAGTACACGGTCTGCGCCTACTTCAACACTCGGTCAATTTTCCAATAAGTGTTCTTAACAATACAGCGAAAATAACTTACCATAAATTTATCTTCTTCAATTATTCTTTCAACCTGTCGTGTCGTGTGGTCGTGCTGCACTGTCCTGTGGCCTGCACGACACAACTCCACACCTGAACTGCGAACCTATCCACCCGACTTTCCCTTCCGCGGCGCCCAAACTCTGCCTGTCGGTGCAGTCCATAGTGAGGGCGCACGGCCCGCATGCAGTGCGGCCTGCCTACCCGGACGGTAACCTGCCCCGCTCTGCCTATCCGCACTACCAAGCCCGACCTGCCCTCTGTAATCTGCCCACCGGTTCGGCCCTCTTACCCGCGTCCTTCTCTTCCTTCTGTTTTCGCCCAACTCCTTCTTTCGCACTTGTTCTGCTATGTGGAAGTCTGAGATCAATGTCCCTTCGTCGAACGCCATCCTCCTTACTTATACGCATCCTTTCGCCCAAGGGTTGTGTCTCTCGAGGATAACAAGGGTCGGCTCCATCAACATGCATGCCCGGCTGACCTGCCACATAACCTCGACACGCCCCATTCCAACGAACTGCCGCATCCCTTCATGTGCATCGTCGCACCCATGGGTCGGCTCCAACACCTCGCCGATTACACCCGTCGGTCGCCGTACGTCGCACACTTGCCCGCATCCTAACTCATCCGCACATGGTCACCTCTTTCATCTATGCATGCAACAGGGGTCGCCCGCGTGCCTTCCGTCGGTGGCTCACCCATCATGCATGTATCAAGGGGTGTGCGCCATGCCCAACACGGCGCGAGTGACATGGGAACGCCGCGTGTCACGCCCCCAGGCGTATAGTAGTCTTTCAGCCGTACTTGACGAGGTGCGGCGCCACCGAACACTTTCTTTTCACCAATACTTATGTTCATGGACTACGCCCAACCATTAGTCTACTTAGTTTGTTTTTCGCAACCAAGTATTATTATGTTTCCTTTATACCAATGAACACTCATACACATTCATTATCATCAACAATTATACATGAAGAACACAATTGCGCAGTATGAAGGGAGGGGAAACTCCCTGAACAATGAGTCAGCCCGAATACAATATATTATTCAACTCTACAATGTTTACGAGGCTTTACAAGTATACATGGGAAACACCAAGTTTCATACTTAGCCAATTTTACAAATAGGCAACACCTTCGTGTGCCAACCGAGCTACTTGCCCGAGCTGGGCGGGCGCGCCCTCACATGAGTTGCCAACCGTACTCCTCAACCGAACCTCGTTTACCGCTGCACGATGGGTGGGCGACCTCACCCGAGTCACCCCCCGTTTCCTTTTTCACGACAGGCGGGTGACTTACCCGAGTCACCCGAGACACCTCCGCGTTTCTTCTTCCACGACGGTCGGGCGACCTACCAAAGACACCCCGTGTCACACCAAACGGCGGGTGCCTTCCTTACCCGCGCCCTCACCCGATAACCAAAACCTGTGCGTATCGTGTGTGCTTGCCCAAGAGTGGGAGCATATATGCCCGTACCTCTTTTGCGACCTGCTCCACTACTTTGTACTTTTTTCTTGATCACCGAATGCTCATGTTCGAATGTCCATCTTCGAATGAATGTCAAATCCTCCAACGCCTTGCCATATTTATACGAGCAGTTGGGCGAGTCGCTGCCCAGGCCGACTCAACCACCGCGTGCCAAAATGCCCTTACACGTCGCAAACTTGCCATCAGATTGTTGGTCGGCAAAAAATCCTTCGTTCAAGTCGCCCCAACATGCAAGTCGGCCCGTGGGTTATGCCAAACGCTCCCACGCTATAAACCAACCATCGCTCCACCTCTAATGCGCATTATACTTATGTCCCTTCGCACATTTCGGTCGTAGAGTTCACACTTCGCACCGACGGGGAGAAACCGAACCGCAGGTCCTTACACCGCGTTTCCAGACTTGGGTAGCAATTTTTGTTGTGACGCGAAATGGAAACCCCATGTGTGTCCGCTGACTTGGGTAGCAGTTTTCATCGCGCCGCGAAATGGACACCCCGAGTTCCCTGGACTTTGGCGGCTCTTCGTGGCCCCACGACACAGAAATTTGAAGTTCCACAGACTCTCGGGCGATTCAGGGTGTGCCGCGACATGGAAACAGTGAGTCCCCCAGACTTGGGCAGCGGTTTCTAAACACGCCAAGTTCCCGAGACTTGCGAGCTGGTTTGCATCGTCATGGAAACCCCAAGTTCCCCACGTTTCCCTTGTATCGTAAAATGCAAAAACCCGTGGTTCCATCAAAGGGCGGGACATGGAAACCCCAAGCTTCCCAGGCTTGGGTGTCAGGGCGCGACATGGAAAACCCCGAGTCTCCACAGGCTTGGGCGCCGCCGGCTTCGGTCGTGGCACGACATGG
>CM062805.1:806883819-806886319 GCA_031772625.1 Pinus tabuliformis | reverse complement strand
AGTCCACCCGCGCCAGCAGAAATAGTGGACCTCTATCACTTGACCACTTGTGGCAACCACGATGCGAAGGCAAAGGAAGGAAGTAAATGCAAATCAAGAGGGTCACTACACAATACAAGAACACATATCCAAACAGGAGGAGGGATCGGGCAGCTCCGCACCCCACGCACCCTACGTACAGGCAACCTAGGAGATTTCCCACAACTTTACCGACCGGACGATGAATAATTTTCCCCTACGGCCACCTCCACGCAAAGGAGGGAGGTCGAAGCGTTCCACCTCAAAATCCTTCTTCCAAATAGCCCCCACCATCGATGTAGCAAGCCTCCTCCCCGTTGGACCATGAGCGCATACACAATTGAAACAACAAGTGCCCCCCAACCCTCCCCACAGAGAGGCCACCTAGGAGTCCACCCGGACAGCAGAAACGATGGACCTCGATCGCATGATCGCCTGCGGTAGCCTCAATGCAAAGGAATATATCAATCGTGGCTACTGGCTCACAAGGGGAGGCTTCAAACAGAGAACAAGCTTCCCCAACCTCGTGCCTTCGCAAAAAGGGGGGAACTGCAGGGGACGGTGATCGAGAAGGACTAGGGTGGCCACCCTGGGAACTCGCACTGCTTTTCGTCCTTCCCGAACACCAATCCACAACAATCCCACCTTTTCTCTATAAAGCTAGGGGCCGAAAGGAAGAAGGGAAGAAAACAACATGAAAGAAAGAGAGATATCAAACGTGTCCACCGACTCACAGGGGGAGGCTCAAACAGAGAACAAGCTTCCCGACCCCCGTGCCTTCACAAAAAGGGGGGGAACTGCAGGGGACGACGATCGAGAAGGACTAGGGTGGCCACCCTCGGAACTCGCACTGCTTTTCGTCCTTCCTGAACACCAATCCACAACAATCCCACCTTTTCTCTGTAAAGCCAAGGGGCCAAAAGCAAGAAGGGAAGAAAACAATAGGAAAGCAAGAGATATCAAATGTGGCTACCGGCTCACAAGGGGAGGCTCAAATAGAGAACAAGCTTCCCAAACCACGCGCCTTCGAAAAAAGGGGGAACTGCAGGGGACGATGATCGAGAAGGACTAGGGTGGCCACCCTGGGAACTCGCACTGCTTTTCGTCCTTCCCGGACACTAATCCACAACAATCCCACCTCTCCTCCGTAAAGCTAGGGGCAAAACGAAGAAGGGAAGAAAACAACACCAGATAAACAAATATCCCAAGAAAAGAGAGAAGCTCAATAGCACGCCGAGTAGATGTCTGCTAACCAAAAAGTAATCAAACAAGCCACCCAATCAAAAAAGCATCCCACCTCTTCACACCCTCCCACATGCATTCAGCACAACACCCTTTCCAGCTTTACAACATAGCAAACAACCAAGCAAATAAATCACAACCTAAAACTGACCAATAGAAAAGACAAGGGCCATGATGAGACCAGTGTCTGGAGAACGTCACTGAGAGGCACACAGCCCCCCAACCCAATGGCACAAGGCTTCGAACGACAAATAGACCGCTGCCAATAACACAAACCCACCCCGCTTTTGCACCCCTCCGTGTACAAAACACTCGACAACCTTTCCAGTGAGAGAGTCAACGGGGGTCAAAAAATCAAACTCCAAAGAGGAGTTGTCACGGGCCGATGCTCAACGTTGGAGAAAGCCATGGGCCACAAATACATCGATGGTGCAAGGCCACTAGAGAGAGGGATGTTCGCAAAGCGCACACCACGAAACAAAGAAATGACGCAAGTCCCACAAAAAACCCACAATCCAAAGGGAGGAACAAAGACACGACCCACTACTTCTTTTTCCCTCAGAAGGGGAGTGGGTCACGAGATAAGATTGCCACCCTCATGCCTGTCGGTGGGGAAAATTGCGATCTCGATGGAGCTCAGACTGAGGGATGGGTTTTTCATTACCTCGACACCAAACCTTTCCGTGAGGGCAAGTCGAAGGAACGGTCGGGAGGGACTAGGGTGGCCAGCCCAACAGGTTGAACCGCTCTTCATCCATCCCATACTTGACCGCACCCGGACAATCTCACCTCACGGAAGGTTTGAGCTACCAGGCGCGCACGCAACCACTCCCTCGACCCAACCACCAGCGAACAAGCTCACCCAAGCAACACATCGACCACCACTGCCTTTTCGAGAGAACCAACTATGGAAGCCCGCACCCTTGGCCCATGCCTTCCAACGAACAAAATATCGAGCACTGTCGCTACGAATGAGTCCGAATTTATCCATCGTATTTACCGAGCACCTCAAATCTGCAGCAACCATGCCAAGCTGAACAGATCATCGGAAGGGCTCCCAAGAAACAAGCTTCCGGACCCCCTGCAGAAACACATTTGGGGGAAGAAAAACAAACGATGGGTGGGACAAGCACAAGCATGGCTTGCAAGCACGCATGAAAAAACAAGCGTAGTTACCTCGAGACAAGCAACCAACAATGTTCCCACCAAACACCAAACCCGCTCCCCTAGAGACGCACCA
>CM062805.1:806826319-806878819 GCA_031772625.1 Pinus tabuliformis | reverse complement strand
CATTACTGCTCATGCGCTATCGAGTGGGGATGGAGAGAAGATGAAAATCGGTCGCCCTACAAACGAACCAAGGCCATCATTTAGGCAAACCCGAAAACACAACTCGATTACCAACCCACCTTTCACACGGAAGGAAAACCTGTCGCTGGTATCATCTGGAGGGGCACTCGGGGACCAGGACGAGCCAGGGAGCCACACCACAACAACCCATACAGCACCAACAACTTGGAGAGCGGAAGGTGAATTGTTCACGTATGCCTCCCAGGACGAGCATGGCCAACATTACCGCTCTTACGCTACCGAGTGGGGATGGAGAGAAGATGAAAATTGGCGGCCCTAAAAATGACCCAAGGCCATCGTTCAGGCAAACCTGAAAACACAACTCGATTACCAACCCACCTTTCACACGGAAAGAAAACATGTCGCTGGTATCATCTAGAGGGGCACGCGGGGACCAGGACGAGCCAGGGAGCCACACCACAATAGCCCATACAGCTCTAAGGACTTGGAGAGCAGAAGGGGAATTCTTCACATATGCCTCCCAAGATGAGCGTGGCCAACATTACCGCTCATGCGCTACGGATTGGGGATGGAGAGAAGACGAAAATCGGCAACCGTACAAATGACCCAAGGCCATCCTTCGAGCACATGTGAAAACACAACTCGATTACCAACCCACCTTTCACACGGAACGAAAACCTGTCGCTGGTATCATCTGGACGGGCGCAAGGGGGACCAGGACGATCAAGGGAGCCACACCACAATAGCCCATACAGCTCCAAGAACTTGGAAAGAAGAAGGGGAATTGTTCACATATGCCTCCCAAGATGAGCATGGCCAACATTACCACTCATGCTCTACCGAGTGGGGATTGAGAGAAGATGAAAATCGGCCACCCTACAAACGACCCAAGGCCATCGTTCAGGCAAACGCGAAAACACAACTCAATTACCAACCCACCTTTCACACAGAAAGAAAACCTGTCGCTGGTATCATCTAGAGGGGCACGAGGGGGACCAGGATGAGCAAGGGAGCCACACCACAACAGCCCATACAGCTCCAAGAACTTGGAAAGAAGAAGGGGAATTGTTCACATATTCCTCCCAAGACGAGCATGGCCAACATTACCGCTCATGCGCTACCGAGTGGGGATGGAGAGAAGATGAAAATCGGCCACCCTACAAACGACCCAAGGCCATCGTTCAGGAAAACATGAAAACACAACTCAATTACCAACCCACCTTTCACATGGAAAGAAAACCTGTCGATGGTATCATCTAGAGGGGCATGAGGGGGACCAGGACGAGCAAGGGAGCCACACCACAACAGCCCATACAGCTCCAAGAACTTGGAAAGCAAAAGGGGAATTGTTCACATATGCCTCCCAAGACGAGCATGGCCAACATTACCGCTCATGCGCTACCGAGTGGGGATGGAGAGAAGATGTAAATTGGCAACCCTACAAACGACCCAAGGCCATTGTTCACGAAAACGTGAAAACACAACTCAATTACCAACCCACCTTTCACATGGAAACAAAACCTGTTGCTCAGATCATATGGAATTTTCATGGGCCCCCGCACGACCGAAACAAATGTGCACAAAGCCAACCTCGGGTCACAACTTAGCATTTTTGATACGGGCTCATTCGCCCGAGCGCGCCCTCGCCCAAAGGAGTTCACACGGGCGCCCTCAAATGACCCGCCCGAACGACCGAAACGAACTGGCAAGGGAGAGCCAGGCAAACGAGCTGCACGAACGTGCACAAAGCCAACCTCGGGTCACAACTTAGCATTTTTGATACGGTCTCGTTCACCCAGGCGCGCCCTCGCCTGAACGACTCGGTCGAACGAGTTCACACGGGTGCCCTCAAACGACCCGCCCGAACGACCGAAACGAACCGACAAGGGAGAGCCAGGCAAACGAGCTGCACAAACGTGGACAAAGCCAACCTTGGGTCACAACTTAGAATTTTGATACGGGCTCGTTCGCCTGGGCGCGCCCTCGCCTGAACGACCCGCCCGAACGACCAAAACGAACCGACAAGGGAGAGCAGGGCAAACGAGCTGCATGAACATGCACAAAGCCAACCTCGGGCCACAACTTAGCATTTTTGATATGGGCTCGTTCGCCTGGGTGCACCCTCGCCCGAAGGCGTTCACACGGGCACCCTCAAATGACCCGCCCGAACAACCGAAACGAACCGGCAAGGGAGAGTCGGGCAAACGAGATGCACGAACGTGCACAAAGCCAACCTCGGGTCACAACTTAGCATTTTTGATATGGGCTCGTTCACCCGGGCGCACCCTCGCCTGAACGACCCGCCCGAACGAGTTCATACGGGCGCCCTCAAACGACCCGCCTGAATGACCGAAACGAACCGACAAGCGAGAGTCGGGCAAACGAGCTGCACGAATGTGGACAAAGCCAACCTCGGGTCACAACTTAGAATTTTTTATACGGGCTCGTTCTCCCGGGCACGCCCTCGCCCGAACAAACCACCCGAACGACCGAAACGAACCGACAAGGGAGAGCCGGGCAAACGAGCTACACGAACGTGCAAAAAGCCAACCTCGGGCCACAACTTAGCATTTTTTATATGGGCTCGTTCGCCCGGGCGCGCCCTCGCCAAAATCACCCGCCCGAACGAGTTCACACGAGCGCCCTCAAACAACCCGCCCGAACGACCGAAACAAAGCGACAAGGGAGAGCCGGGCAAACGAGCTGCACGAACATGCATAAAGCCAACCTTGGGTCACAACTTAGCATTTTTGATACGGGCTCGTTCGCCCGGGCGCGCCCTTGCCCAAATGACACGCCTGAACGAGTTCACATGGGCGCCCTCAAACAACCCGCCCGAATGACCAAAATGAACCAACAAGGGAGAGCCATGTAAACGAGCTGCACGAACATGCACAAAGCCAACCTCGGGTCACAACTTAGCATTTTTGATACGGGCTCGTTCGCCCGTGCGCACCCTCGCCTGAACGACCCGCTCGAACGAGTTCACACGGGCGCCCTGAAACGACCCGCCCGAACGATTTTGCATGGGTGCCCGAATGACCGAAACGAACCAACAAGGGAGAGTTGGGAAAACGAGCTGCACGAATGTGCACAAAGCCAACCTTGGGTCACAACTTAGCATTTTTGATACGGGCTCATTCACCTAGGCGCGCCTTCACCCGAACTAGTTCACACGGGCGCCCTCAAACGACCCGCCCGAATGACCGAAATGAACCGACAAGGGAGAGCCGGGAAAACGAGCAGCACGAACGTGCACAAAGCCAACCTCGGGTCACAACTTAGCATTTTTGATACGGGCTCATTCGCCTGGGCACGCCCTCACCCGAACGACCCAGCCGAATGAGTTCACACGGGCGCCCTCAAACGACCCGCCCGAACGACCTAAACGAACTGACAAAGGAGAGCTGGGTAGACGAGCTGCACAAACATGCACAAAGCCAACCTTGCGTCACAACTTAGCATTTTTTATACGGGCTCATTCGCCCGGGCGCACTCTCGCCCGAACGACCCGCTCGAACGAGTTCACATGGGCACCCTCAAATGACCCGCCCGAACGAGTTCACACGTGCGCCTCAAACGACCCGCCTGAACGAGTTCACACGGGCGCCCTCAAACAACCTGCCCGAACGATTTTCCATGGGTGCCCAAACGACCGAAACGAAGCGACAAGGGAGAGCCGGGCAAACGAGCTGCACGAACGTGCACAAAGCCAACCTCGGTTCACAACTTAGCATTTTTGATACGGGCTCGTTCGCCCGGGCGTGCCCTCGCCCGAACGACCCTCCTGAATGAGTTCACACGGGCGCCCTCAAACGACCCACCCAAACGACCGAAACAAAGCGACAAGGGAGAGCTGGGAAAATGAGCTGCATGAACGTGCACAAAGCCAACCTCAGGTCACAACTTAGCATTTTTTATACGGGCTCATTCACCCTGGCGCGCCCTCGCCCGAACGAGTTCACACGGGCGCCCTCAAAAGACCGAAACGAAGCAACAAGGGAGATCCGGGAAAACGAGCTGCATGAACGTTCACAAAGCCAACCTTGGGTCACAACTTAGCATTTTTGATACGGGCTCATTCGCTCGGGCGCGCCCTCGCCCGAACGACCTGCCCAAACGAGTTCACACGTTCGCCCTCAAACAACCCGCCCGAACGACCGAAACGAACCGACAAGGGAGAGCCAGGCAAACGAGCTGCACGAACGTGCACAAAGCCAACCTCGGGTCACAACTTAGCATTTTTGATACGGGCTCGTTCACCCAGGCGCGCCCTTGCCCGAACGACCAGCCCGAACGAGTTCACACGGGCGCCTAAAATGACCCGCCCAAATGACTCGCCCGAACGAGTTCACACGGGTGCCCTCAAACGACCCGCCCGAATGAGTTCACACGAGCACCCTCAAACAACCCACCCGAACGATTTTGCATTGGTTCCCGAACGACTAAAACGAAGCGACAAGGGAGAGCCGGGCAAACGAGCTGCACGAATGTGCACAAAGCCAACCTTGGGTCACAAATTAGCAGTTTTGATACAGGCTCGTTCGCCCGGGCGTGCCCTTTCCCGAACGACCCACCCGAACGAGTTCACACGGGCGCCCTCAAACGACCCGCCTGATTGAGTTCACATGGGCGCCCTCAAATGACCCACCCGAACGACCGAAACGAACCGACAAGGGAGAGCCGGGAAAACGAGCTGCACGAACGTGCATAAAGCCAACCTCGGTTCACAACTTAGCATTTTTTATACGGGCTCACTCGCTCGGGCACGCCCTCGCCCGAACGAACCGCCCGAACGAGTTCACACGGGCACCCTCAAACAACCCGCCCAAACGACCGAAACGAACCAATAAGGGAGAGCCGAGCAAACGAGCTGCACGAACATGTACAAAGCCAACCTCGGGTCACAACTTAGCATTTTTGATACGGGATCATTCGCTCGGGCATGCCCTCACCTGAACGACCCGCCCGAACGAGTTCACACTGGCGCCCTCAAATGACCCGCCCGAACGAGTTCACACGGGTGCCTCAAATGACCCACCTGAACGAACGAGTTCACACGGGCGCCCTCAAACAACCCGCCCGAACGAGTTCACTGAGAGGCACACAGCCTCCCAACCCAGCGGCACAAGGCTTCAAATGACAAATAGACCACTACCAATAACACAAACCCACCCCGCTCTTGCACCCCTCCGTGTACAAAACACCCGACAACCTTTCCAGCGAGAGAGTCAACGGGGGTCAAATAATAAAACTCCAAAGAGGAGTTGTCACAGGCCGATGCTCAACAGTGAAGAAAGCCGCAGGCCACAAATACATCGATGGTGCAAGGCCACTAGAGAGAGGGACGCTCGCAAAGCGCACACCATGAAACAAGGAAATGACACAAGTCCCACAATCCAAAGGGAGGATAAAAGACACGACCCGCTACTTCTTTTTCCCTCAGAAGGGGAGTGGGTCATGAGAGGACGAGGAATTCCCTCGACGGCAAAGGCACGAGATAAAATTGCCACCCTCATGCCTGTCAGGGGGGAAAATTGCGATCTCGATGGAGCTCAAACCGAGGGATGGGTTTTTCATTACCTCGACACCCAACCCTTCCACGAGGGCATGTCGAAGGAACGGTCGGGAGGGACTAGGGTGGCAAGCCCAATGGGTTGAACCGCTCTTCATCCATCCCATACTTGACCGCACCCTGACAATCTCACCTCACGGAAGGTTTGAGCTACCAGGCACGCGCGCAACCACTCCCTCGACCCAACCACTAGCGAAAAAGCTCACCCAAGCAACACATCAACCGCCGCCGCCTTTTCGAGAGAACCAACTATGGAAGCCCGCACCCTATCCCATGCCTTCCAATGAACAAAAGACCGAGCACCGCTGCTATGAATGAGTCCGAATTTATCCATCGTATTTATCGATCACCTCAACTCTGCAACAACTATGCCCGGCCGAACAGATCGTCGGAAGGGCTCCCAAGAAACAAGCTTCCAGACCCCCTGCAGAAACACATTGGGGGGAAGAAAAACAAAGGATGGGTGGGACAAGCACAAGCATGGCTTGTAAGCACACACAAAAAAACAAGCGTAGTTACCCGAGACAAGCAACCAACAATGTTCCCGCCAAACACCAAACCCACTCCCCTAGAGACGCACCACAAAGTCCCACATTGCAATCGAAACCCAACCAACCCGAACCAAAAAAGAAAACCCCTGCTATCAATGATCCTACCGCAGGTTCACCTACAGTAACCTTGTTACGACTTCTCCTTCCTCTAAATGATAAGGTTCAATGAACTTCTCACGATGTCGACGGCGGCGAACCACCACGTGTTGATGACACGCGCTTAATAGGAATTCCTCGTTGAACACCAATAATTGCAATGGTCTATCCCCATCAAGATGCAATTTGAGAAGATTTCTCGATCCTCTCGAACCAGGAATAAAAACGTGTTGGCTACATCACTGTAGCGTGCGTGCGGTCCAAAACATCTAAGGGCATCACAGACCTGTTATTGCCTCAAACTTCCATGGCCTAAACGGCCATAGTCCCTCTAAGAAGCTGGCCGCGAAGGAGAACCTCCACGTAGCTAGTTAGCAGGCTGAGGTCTCGTTCGTTATTGGAATTAACCAGACAGATTGCTCCACCAACTAAGAACGACCATGCACCACCACCCATAGAATCAAGAAAGAGCTCTCAATCTGTCAATCCTTACTATGTCTGGACCTGGTAAGTTTCCCCGTGTCGAGTCAAATTAAGCCGCAGGCTCCACCCTGGTGGTGCCCTTCCGTCAATTCCTTTAAGTTTCAGCCTTGTGACCATACTCCCCCTGGAACCCAAACACTCTTATTTCTCAGAAGGTGCTGGTGGAGTCCTTAGAGCAACATCCGCCGATCCCTGGTCGGCATCGTTTATGGTTGAGACTAGGATGGTATCTGATCGTCTTCGAGCCTTCGTTCTTGATTAATGAAAACATCCTTGGAAAATGCTTTCGCAGTGGTCCGTCTTTCATAAATCCAAGAATTTCACCTCTGACAATGAAATACGAATGCCCCCGATAGTCCCTATTAATCATTACTCTGGTCTCGAAGGCCAACACAATAGGACCAGACTCCTATCACGTTATTTCATGCTAATGTATTCAGAGCATAAGCTTGCTTTGAGCACTCTAATTTTTTCAAAGTAACAACGCCGGAACCGCGACCTAGACAATTAAGGCCAAGAGCACGCCGCCGACAAAAGGGACGGAAGGGCAGGTGCACACCGAGTAGGCGAACCGACCCTTACGACCCAAAATCCAACTACGAGCTTTTTAACTGCAACAACTTAAATATACGCTTTTGGAGCTGGAATTACCACGGCTGCTGGCACCAGACTTGCCCTCCAATGAATCCTCGTTAAGGGATTTAGATTGTACTCATTCCAATTACTAGACTCGATGAGCCTAGTATTGTTATTTATTGTCACTACCTCCCCATGTCAGGATTAAGTAATTTGCGCGCCTACTGCCTTCCTTGGATGTGGTAGCCGTTTCTCAGGCTCCCTCTCCGGAATCGAACCCTAATTCTCCGTCACCCGTCACCACCATGGTAGGCCTCTATCCTACCATCGAAAGTTGATAGGGCAAAAATATGAATGAAGCATCCCTTCCAAAGAGTCGGGACTTGGTGCACATATTAGCTCTAGAATTACTACGGTTATCTGAGTAGTATGGTACCATCAAAAAAACTGTAACTGATTTAATGAGCCATCCGCAGTTTCACAGTCTGAATTAGTTCATACTTAGACATACATGGCTTAATCTTTGAGACAAGCATATGACTACTGGCAGGATCAACCAGGTAGCACCTTCCCGCTTCAAAGGGAATTCGGGGCACTCTCTTACTGAGAGCCAGCCTGAACACCCATCAAGTCAAAGAGACGTCAAAATATCATGTAAAACTTTTATGCCTTGCACCTCTTGCATTCCAAGAAGGAAGCACACGCAACATGCCAAGGACATGGTGAATAAATGGGCAGACCTGCTGAGCCACAACGCACCAAGGCCACTCTGGAGTTTGCAGCCATGGCCCAACCAACAAGAAAACGAGCGATCACTCACCAACTCCCTTAGAAATGCCTCCAAAGGCCTCCACGCCCCACACCGAGGGCACCTAGGAGTCCACCTGGACAGCAGCAACGATGGACCTCGATCACCTGATCGCCTGTGGCAGCCTTGATGCAAGGGAAACAAATGGAGAATGACCAACCACGCAACCTCTATATTACAAATGAGCCACAACCCTCCTTGCCCCCGCACCGAGGCCACCTAGGAATCCACCCAGACAGCAGCAACGATGGACCTCGACCTCCTGACCGCTTGCGGCAGCCTCGATGTGAAGAAAAAGGAAGGAAATAAAAAGAGGACGACCGACCGCACAAATCCTATCATAGAGAGGCCATACAAACCTCCCCGCCCCGTACCGATGCCACCTAGGAGTCCATGTTACACAGTAATTTGTCACTGCCTTCCTGTCAGTCACCCTGCTGTGCCAATCACTAAGTTCATGCCTTCTGAACTGGCCCAAAAAAAACCCATTTTCCTAAAGTTTTGTTCATCAGCGCGTCTGTTTGAAAAACACCCGTGATGACTGGCGCTCCATAGTGTATCCCGCGCGCTGCCAGCTCGGAAGGTCATCACTTTTCCACGCTGG
This sequence comes from Pinus tabuliformis, assembly GCA_031772625.1. Classification (NCBI taxonomy): domain Eukaryota; kingdom Viridiplantae; phylum Streptophyta; class Pinopsida; order Pinales; family Pinaceae; genus Pinus; species Pinus tabuliformis. The sequence continues at coordinate 806,870,105 of CM062805.1, read as the reverse complement.
TCGCCAGCGCGCCTTTCTCGTGTTCTTCCGCGCTGACATGACTGTCCTAGTTATGTGGACGCGGCGACATCGCGTCAGTTTCCTCATAATCCGTGCTGATCCAGTTTGGGCGAATTTGTTCAAACAACCAGCCTTCCAGATAACTCCAGGCTTGGTTGTTAGCTTTGTGAATGTCGACTCCCTTCTCTGGCATGTCTGTTCGACCCTTTGCAACCACTTCCCTTGAAGATAAGCTCATCCTTCCACCCTTTTAGGAGGCTCCTTCTCCTACATATACTTCCACCATTACCATGAGCAGCTAGTTAGACATAGCTTGGATTGTATAGAGCTTATAGTGCTCAGATTGCTGCTACTATAGGTATTTGGTGTGCTAGGTGTGGAAGTGATTGATTGCTTAGGGAAGGTTGTTTTGTGTTGCTTGTATGTGAGAGAGAGTTGTTTGTCTTGGGAGAATCATCCTCAAAGGTGAATGCTTGAGATACATGCTGACTGGCCCCTCCTGAGAAGGTTACCGACGTCAGAACATTTGGTTGTACTCTTCTCTATTCTGATTAATAATAGATGACTGCTATTATTGTTCCATTCTCATTTGTACTTGCAATGGTTAAATGTGAATTACATCTTTTCTGACTGATGTATGGTTGCTTTTACTAGATTTCACGCTTGCGTTTGTTTCCTCTTCGTGTGTGCAGGTATCTATTCGCGGAGATCGCAGAGGATTGTGACCAGCCAAAGCGAAGGAGCGAAGGCAACATCTCTTCGTCAAACGACAGCGCTGGAATCCAAGTAGGTGCTCTTTACCTCTTGTTTAATTGTAATTAGGAACATGCATAGCAGCATTGTTTGATTGTTGCTAGACCCTTGCTGGGATAGTAGGGATCGCCTCTATCCGTAGAGGGGATTTAACTCATCAACAATTTGGCGACTCTGCTGGGGATCAACCTTTTTGTCTCTTGAGTCCACTTTTGTGTTTGACTTTGATTGATCTCTTTTCGAGTTTTTGGGATTGTCTCTTTGCTTATGAACTTTCTGGGTATTTCTGGGAAGCATTTTTATTGTTAAAAGGCTCTTGCCTTTGGTTTGGGGAGTTTTTATTTTTGGCCTTGCTTGTTTTTGCTCTCAGCGCGTTTTAATTCCGAACAGCCGCGCTGACATCGCGACCCTGTTCGTTGGTTTTATATCCATCGCGCCTGTACGTCTAACAGTCGCGCTGACCTCGTTTTCAGAGATAGCGCGCTTTATTCGTGTCCTTCCGCGCTGGAATCGCGGCCCCGCTTCTTTGTGGTTTTCGTCATCGCGTCTGTGTGCTTTCTTTCCGCGCTGACCTCGTTTTTCTGAGACAGCGTGCTTTATCCCTGTCATTCCGTGCTGACGTCGCAAAAGTTGCTACAGGCCTCCCCCTATCAGCGCCGAGTTGCTGAAGGCTACCCGCGCTGATCCTGTAAAATTCATTTTTGACCAAATTGGCCTCTTAAACCTCTTGCTGTGACTTTCCCTTCTTCTCTCCACCTGTCTGATGACTTGTTTTTCATTGTCTGAACTCTGAACTGCTTGATTGTGGAGCTTGGTTCCATAGGGTTCCGTTTTTGCTCAGTTCTTAAGTTTGCAAATACCTTCCCTTTTTGCTTTCACTGCTTGGTTCGTGTTTCCATCATTACTTTTGCAATTGCTGGATTGTGTTGGGTCTCTAGTTGACTGGTTGTGACTCTCGTCCTTCGGGTGTTCGCTTTTCTCCATTGATTTCACACTCTAGCCCTAGGACATCTAGAGGTCGTGTGTGTGTCAAGCCTACCGTAGGGATCTTGTTTGCTTGTTCGACCAGCCGATTTCAGATTTGTTTATGCACTTGTTCAGTGATTGTTGGAGTGTTTGGATTGTGTTTCTGAGTGGTTTTTCGCTTCCTCCTTGCTTGCAATCCTCGCTTGTCTTGCCGAGCTTAGATCACATAGCTCGTGCAAACTTGGTTTTCTTTTTGATTTGGAAATCTTTGTTGGTGTCTTGGGAACTTTGTGTGCTTTCATTAAGTGATTTTATCTTTATTTGCTTGGTGTTCCGGTTCCTCCAAATTCATTTAGATGCTTTGGGTCACTGAAAAGAAAACAAACTAGTAGCTTTTCTTTAAAAAATTGAAAAGGAAAAGAACATTTCATTGATTTACATCTTCAAAAGAAAAAGTTTCCTTTCCTCGCTTTAGTTGCATTAAGTTGCTTGTTTACTTGTACTTGTTTTGTTTGATTAAAAATTCCTTGCCCTCTCGTAGCTAGAATTCATCGAACAAAACGGAATTTTTTGGCATATAGATTGCATCTAGGTAATTGTGAGCGAACATACGATAGAGCTTGAAATCGAAACTTAATCTCAAGATCAAATGTAAAATGAACCAAATGAATCTAAAAAACGCATTGGAACTAAGCGCAAATATCTAGAGGTCTAGGTTAGAGACGTGTTCCGGCATCTTTAAACATAGTCACTGTTGTTTCACATTAGGTTGGGTGATTCCTCCTTCTGTGACTCGATAGTGGTCTAACACGGACTGCGCTCCCACGTACCGTCGCGTATATAGGGAGACCCCACTAGGCTTTTATCTTTTATCCATAGGAAGCCGAGTCGGCCACCCTACGATTCGCAATGCAGTGAACACAGCATTCACGAAGATCGACCACCCATACCCTAAAAAGTATTCTGTGGTTTTGCGAAAAGTTTGGCACACCCTCTACCTAGAATTCCAGAGCAGTCACTTTTGATCCTTTTCGGACTCCCTAAATGAAAAGGTGCCTGTGAGCATCTTGTCACTTCGTGCTCATTAAACATTCGAAGGAGACTGGAGTCATCTTTTCGTCCTTTTCTCGACTCTTGAAACATGAAAAGGTCAAGTTTGGTTCTTGTGTCTTAAAAGTTTATTCGGCCACGATAACATCACCTGGTTAGATCTTGTGTGCGTTAGCTTGAGTAGGTTTCGTTTTCGTTCGCTATGGCAACTTTTCCAGGATTCACTAACCCAGGTTCCCCCTCTGATGGGAACCCAGGACAATTCCCTCCTCTTGGGAATGTTGGTGCTCCGTATATGGCGACGTTGTCCCTACCAGGGTTAACTGTCGGGTTGCCTGTGTGGTTGTTTTCAACCTCTTTGGTCCCTACCGTATCGGCTGTTAGTCCATCAGTCCCTCCACCTGAAAAACATCATGTTGATCCTAAGGTGGATCTCTCCCATTCGACGCCTACTTCTACGTCGTCCTCTTGTACTTCGCCTGGTGAAATTCTCGATGTGCATAACCAGGTGGCTAAGAAGAAGAAGAAGAAGACCAAGAAGAAGAAGTCCCCTAAGGGAGAGCCTACACACACAGCGCCCCCCTCAAGTCCAACTATCCCCTCCAGTATACCTGAAGTCGGGTCACCTTCTGCTCCTCCGCGGAAGGTCAAGTTTCCTTGTCGATTATGCAAGGAGGACCATCTCCTTCGTGATTGCCCTGGCATTCCCAGGGTATTAGAAGTTTGGTCTCACGATCCGGCCCACCCTCCATCGTCCACTGATGATCATGGCGATGCTACCTCATCAGTTGGGAATGGTAAGGAGAAAGGGAAGCTTCGAATCCCCTGTCGACTTTGTGAAGGCAAACATCCCCTTCACCTTTGTCCACTCATGGATAAAGCCTCTGCTGTGTTGGAAAGTCTTGCTGCTCCTCCGAATCCATTTCCCGCTGGTTATCAACGTCTTTCTACAGCTGTAGATCGCGCCCCTGTTGACAAAGAGATCGCTTCAGATTCCTCTTTTGCCCAGGCCCCTCTTCCCGAACCTGGCTGTTCCCAGCCTGTTCTAGACCCGCCGTTGGTTGGAAAGGGTGTTGATTCGAGTTCACCTCCTCTCAACCACTCTGTTTCGAAAGAGCGAAATTCTCATGTTCTTCTCGTCTCCTCCGATTCTCCTGAGCTTGATAAAGGTTCTCCTACACCCTCTCCGGAGAATTCAGATTCGGTTCTTCCCGAGCAGGGGGGCAACCAGATGGTTCCCCCACCAAGTAATTCGGTCATCTCCTTTGATTGGAGTCGTTTGACCGCCCCTCCCCTTCCGTCCCATGTGCCTTTCTGGGTCACCGCCTATGCTTGCAATAAGGCACTGCCTGGCACTGTGTTAGACGAAGGAGCATCGGTTAGTCTTATGCCCGTTACTACTTGGCGAGCTTTGGGTTCCCCATCGCTTGTACCTGTCGCACCGCATCTCACCGCGTTTGACGGAGGAACGAGTCAGCCATTAGGGATCCTTCCAAAGTTTCCTATTACTTTGGGGGGCAAGACTGTCTATATAGACATCTCAGTTACCCAAGGTTCTTTAGACTTTAGTCTTCTCCTTGGTCGTGATTATGTGTATGCCATGGGAGACCTTGTTTCTTCACTTTTCCGTGTGGTTTGTTTTCCACACGATGGAAGAATCGTGACGTTCGATCAATTATCGTTCGTTCGTCCACAAGCCCCTCCGGCGCACTCGTCCTTCCCTCCTGGCTTTCATCCACAAGTTGCATCTGCCTCGTCGCAAATCAACTATGTGGCCACCTACCCCGTGCCCGTACCCAGTGATGACACCATCGTGCATAGTGTCCTCGGGGCATTAGGTCCTGATTTCCAAGATGTCGGCCTTCCCTCCGGAGCCACTTTCTTGGGGGCCTTCACTTCTTGTTCATTATGATGAAGTCTGGATGGAGCATAGTTCTTTTCCAGTGTCAAGCTCCTTAAAAAAAAAAAATGAAACTGGGTCTGGTCGGAGCATAGTTCGCTTTCCTGTGTCAAGCTCCTTAAAAAATGCAACTAGGTGTTCGAGCATAGTTCCTGATCTTGTGTCAAGCTCGTTAAAACATGAAACAATGGTTATGAGGATAGTTCTTTTACTGTGTCAACCTCATTAAAAAAATGAAACAACTCCCTTTTCAGATCGAGTCTTTGATTAAGATCTCGTAAAATCCCAGTCGAGTCTTTCCAAGATCTCGAAAGTGAACCTTCATTCCATCCACTTTGTCGAATGCAATGAAGCTTGGGGGGCATGTACCTTGATTTGCATTATTATGCTGGGGGCATGCGAACTTATAATAAGCATAGTTTTTCGTTTCAAGCTTGTGTAAACATGAAACCGAATCCAAGCAAAGTTCTCCACGGTTCAAGCTTGTGTAAAAATGAACCCATACCTGATTTACATCTCGTGATTGCCTTTTATCTGCTAATTTCTGTTAGATGAACCTTGGTTGTTTCATTCCATTGCTACCATCTCTTTCGCCGATCATATGCTCTCACTTGGTTGTTTATCCTTTCCTAAGGAACCGCAGTGATGAGTGGTTTTATTAGCCAGCCTCTTGACCATTACATGTTTTGAGCAGTTCCACCATTACCGGAACCAGTTGCTATCCTTTATACCACTCGTTCCTCTAGGACGAGTCACCTTTAAGCTCTTTTCTGACTCGTAAAATGTGAAAAGATTGCCGAGTATTTTTCCCTTTTTGACTCGTTAAAGAGAATAAAAATGGAGGTCTGCTTTCAGCTCTTTTCTGACCGTTTAAAGATGAAAAGATTGCCGAGTCCCCCTCTCGACTCGTTAAAGAAATGAGAGGCAGTCGCCTTTAAAGCTCTTTTTTCGACCGTTTAAACTAAAAAGATTGCCGGGTGTTTGTTGTTTCGCACTCGTTATTGGCTCCAAAATGACGTACTTCTGACCGCTTTTTCGGGTTGAAGTTAATATTTACGAAAAGTACTCCTCGGTCGTAATGGTCGGGCGGTTCTTTCGAGCATCGTTTTATACTTTTTCGGGCTCGAGAGACACAACTGTACGAAAAAGGACCCCCCTGGAGTCTTCTTTTCTGCTGTCTTTTCAGACTCTCTAAACAAGAAAAGACGCCGAGTTTTTCCTTTGTCAGGCTCGTTAAACACTTGATGACATTGGATATTGTCGAAATGACATTCTTCAAGCATATGCTATCCCCGTCAAGCTTGTCATCCAAAAATAACCGGGGTACCTGCCAGAAATGGTGGGGAAAATGGAACTGTAATCCTAGTCGTGTCGGCAGTATGTCGCTCTTGAACATGGCACTTTTCTGCTTCGTGTCTGGGTGGGACCATCTCATCTTGTTTTTCACTGGCCTATGTGGGTTTGGGTTATCCTATTCGACCTCTCATCTGCTCATTGCCATCATCACCATACCCTCCGCTCATTCGATGTCAAATACTGCCAAATCCGTTATGGTGTCGCCGATATGTTCAAGAGAAGTTGACCTCTGCAATAGTACAACCTCATCTGCTGTCTCACACAAATTATTTTGACCTCTGTCTCGTGTCGATGATGTGGGAATCACTATGGCCCACCTTCGATCAAGGTCACTTCCTGTCGACTTCAGCTCATTATCCAGGAAGGTGACTTAGAGACTCCCTTCAGGTGCCTTAGAGCCTGCATGCCTCAATGGCAGGTTCTTCGTGTTCGACGCGAGGTTTACATCATTGGCCTCTGATCGAATGATTCCGTGGGTGTTCAACACCAGCCCATTGATTCACATGCCACGGACTGTACCTATAGTACCTTGAGGGCCATTGTCATTACTGGTGGTACCTCTCGCGTCTGTTAACAGTTTTCATCATTGACTGGTAATCAGATGGTGTTCATGCATGTTCGACTTCAACCCATATATTCACATGCTTGAACTTGTACTTTGTTCGGATCGGGACGGAGCGCAAGACCCTGGATCCCTGTCTGTTATGGTCCAGGTTGCGATTTTGTGGATGATCATTACATGACTCATTGATGGATGGCTGCGCCCATACCTGAGTCTTCATGGATGGCTGCGACCATACCTTATCATTATTATGGTCTCTTTAGCTGGGTGGCTGCGTCCATTCCACAGACCTTTTCGCATGTCTTTTGGATGGCTGCGCCCATGCCTCGACTGCATGTACTTGATTATCAGAGATATTTCGGTCCTTCCTGGTGATGTTCCAGTTCGGCGTGTGTTGTAAAGCATTTCACCCCTCCCACTCTCTCGGTCTTCATGCTTTAGGGGGCATCTGTTACACAGTAATTTGTCACTGCCTTCCTGTCAGTCACCCTGTTGTGCCAATCACTAAGTTCATGCCTTCTGAACTGGCCCAAAAAAAACCCATTTTCCTAAAGTTTTGTTCATCAGCGCGTCTGTTTGAAAAATACCCGCGATGACTGGCGCTCCATAGTGTATCCCGCACGCTGCCAGCTCGGAAGGACATCACTTTTCCGCGCTGGTCGCCAGCGCGCCTTTCCCGTGTTCTTCCGCGCTGACATGACTGTCCTAGTTATGTGGACGCGGCGACATCGCGTCAGTTTCCTCATAATCCGCGCTGATCCAGTTTGGGCGAATTTGTTCAAACAACCAGCCTTCCAGATAACTCCAGGCTTGGTTGTTAGCTTTGTGAATGTCGACTCCCTTCTCTGGCATGTCTGTTCGACCCTTTGCAACCACTTCCCTTGAAGATAAGCTCATCCTTCCACCCTTTTAGGAGGCTCCTTCTCCTACATATACTTCCACCATTACCATGAGCAGCTAGTTAGACATAGCTTGGATTGTATAGAGCTTATAGTGCTCAGATTGCTGCTACTATAGGTATTTGGTGTGCTAGGTGTGGAAGTGATTGATTGCTTATGGAAGGTTGTTTTGTGTTGCTTGTATGTGAGAGAGAGTTGTTTGTCTTGGGAGAATCATCCTCAAAGGTGAATGCTTGAGATACATGCTGATTGGCCCCTCCTGAGAAGGTTACCGACGTCAGAACATTTGGTTGTACTCTTCTCTATTCTGATTAATAATAGATGACTGCTATTATTGTTCCATTCTCATTTGTACTTGCAATGGTTAAATGTGAATTACATCTTTTCTGACTGATGTATGGTTGCTTTTACTAGATTTCACGCTTGCGTTTGTTTCCTCTTCGTGTGTGCAGGTATCTATTCGCGGAGATCACGGAGGATTGTGACCAGCCAAAGTGAAGGAGCGAAGGCAACATCTCTTCATCAAACGACAGCGCTGGAATCCAAGTAGGTGCTCTTTACCTCTTGTTTAATTGTAATTAGGAACATGCATAGCAGCATTGTTTGATTGTTGCTAGACCCTTGCTGGGCTAGTAGGGATCGCCTCTATCCGTAGAGGGGATTTACCTCATCAACAGTCCACCTGGACAACAGCAACAGTCGACCTCGATCGGATGATCGCCTGTGGCAGCCTTGACACAAAGGCAAGGGAAGGAAATCATACAAGACAAACCAAGCCCGCAACCTCCATTAGAAATGCCCCCCAACCCACCCCTCCCCTCCCTGCACAGGGGCCACCTAGGAGTCCACCCGAACAGTAACAACGATGGACCTCGATCGCATGATCACCTACGGCAGCCTCAATCCAGAGAGGAAACGGAAGGAAATAAAACAAGACCAACTGAGCCCACAACCTCTCTCAGAAATTCCCACCGACCCTCCATGCCATGCATCGAGGCCACCTAGGAGTCCACTCGCGACAACTGCAATGGTCGACCTCGATCACTTGACTGCCTGCGGCAACCACGATGCGAAGGCAAAGGAAGGAAGTAAATCCAAATCAAGAGGGTCACTACATAATACAAGAACACATATCCGAATAGGAGGAGGAGAGATTGGGTAGCTCTGCACCCCATGCACCCTACGTACAGGCAACCTAGGAGATTTCCCACAGCTTTACCGACCAGACGATGAATAATTTTCCCCTACGGCCACCTCCACGCAAAGGAGGGAGGTCGAAGAGTTCCACCTCGAAATCCTTCCTCCAGATAACCCCCACCATCGATGACTATAGTAGCAATCCTCCTCCCGATTGGACCATGAGCGCATACACAATTGAAACAACAAGTGCCCCCCAACCCTCCCCGCAAAGAGGCCACCTAGGAGTCCACCCGGACAGCAGCAACGATGGACCTCGATCGCATGATCGCCTGTGGTAGCCCTAATGCAAAGGAAATGGAAGGAAACAAAACAAAAATACCAACCGAGCGCACAACCTCTCTTAGAAATGCTCCCCGACCCTCCACGCCACGCACCGAGGCCACCTAGGAGTCCACCCGCGCCAGCAGAAACGGTGGACCTCGATCACTTGACCGCCTGTGGCAACCACGATGCGAAGGCAAAGGAAGGAAGTAAATGAAAATCAAGAGGGTCAGTACATAATACAAGATCACATATCCGAACAGTAGGAGGGATCGGGCAGCTCCGCACCCCCACGCACCCTACGTACAGGCAACCTAGGAGATTCCCACAGCTTTACCGACCGGACAATGAATAATTTTCCCCTACGGCCACCTCCACGCAAAGGAGGGAGGTCGAAGCGTTCCACCTGGAAATCCTTCTTCCAAATAGCCCCCACAATCGATGTAGCAAGCCTCCTCCCCGTTGGACCACGAGCGCATACACAATTGAAACAACAAGTGCCCCCAACCCTCCCCGAAGAGAGGCCACGTAGGAGTCCACCCGGACAGCAGCAATGATGGACCTCGATCTCATGATCGCCTGCAGTAGCCTCAATGCAAAGGAAACGGAAGGAAACAAAAAAAAAAGACCAACCGAGCCCACAACCTCTCTTAGAAATGTGCCCCCAACCCTCCACGCCATGCACCGAGGCCACCTAGGAGTCCACCCGCGACAGCAGAAACGGTGGACCTCGATCACTTGACCGCCTGTGGAAACCACGATGCGAAGGCAATGGAAGGAAGTAAATTCAAATCAAGAAGCTCGCTAAACAATACAAGAGAATATCCAAACAGGAGGAGGGATCGGGCAGCCCCGCACCCCCCGCACCCTACGTACAAGCAACCTAGGAGATTTCCCACAGCTTTACCGACTGGACAATGAATACTTTTCCCCTATGGCCACCTCCATGCAAAGGAGGGAGGTCGAAGCATTCCACCTTGAAATACTTCTTCCAGATAGCCCCCACCATCGACATAGCAAGCCTCCTCCCCATTGGACCAGGGGCGCATACACAATTCAAACAACAAATCCCCATAAACGTTGTGACTTAACATTTCCAACTACAAAAGCCTGCCACGCACGCAAGATGCAAGGGAAAATCCGACCCCTCGATCAAACATATGGGCCAACACATCTATCAAAACCTCAAAGCCAACGCAACCATGAACAATGTGCACTTTGAAAGGAATGCCAACCCTTGACTTTACAACAAGGAGAACAGTGCCTCACATCGCCCGACGGAAAAAGCAAGCAAGAGGGAGGGTAGGTGCTTTACAACCAAAACCCTTCCAATTCCCTCTTAAATGTATGCATCTCAACCGACAATGCCAACACAGAAATAGTACAAGCACAAGACACCGGCACCATAAACAGTCGAACAATGAAGAGGCTAGCCATCACAAGGAGCCACACCACAACAACCCATACAACTCCCAAAACTTGGTGCAGAAGGGGAATTGTTCACATATGCCTCCAGGGACAAACATGGCCAACATTACCACTCATGCACTACCGAGTGGGTATGGAGAGAAGATGAAAATCAGACACCCTACAAACGACCCAAGGCCATTCTTGAGGCAAACCCAAAAAACCAACTCAATTACCAACCCACCTTTCACACGAAAAGCAAAACCCTCCACACCAAATAGGGAGGAGGTGAAAAATATAACGAGGAGCCAATTTCAATGGAGCCACAAATGGCTGCCCAGCCCAATCAAAATTCTCTATTCGCAACAACCGAGGGGCACGATAGCGACATAGGCAACGACGGAGTTTTGGGGCTTCCATCTGGGACCGCAACAACAAAGGCTCAAAGGAGCGCCGAGGAAACTATCAACATTCTTATCGTTGGGATGGGAAAGAGGGACGTAGATTAGAATTGCCCACATTACCGCTCATGTGCTACCGAGCGGGGATGGAGAGAAGATGAAAATCGGCCACCCTACAAATGACCCAAGGCCATCGTTCGAGCAAACCTGACAAAGCAACTCGATTACCAACCCACCTTTCACACGGAAAGAAAACCTGTCACCTATATCTTCTGGAGGGGCATGAGGGGGACCAGGACGAGCCAAGGAGCCACACCACAACAACCCATACAGCACCAAGAACTTAGAGAGCAGAAGGGGAATTGTTCACGTATGCCTCCCGGGACGAGCATGGCCAACATTACCGCTCATGCGCTACCGAGTTGGGATGGAGAGATTATGAAAATCGGACACCCTACAAACGACCCAAGGCCATCCTTCAGGCAAACGTGAAAACACAACTCGATTACCAACCCACCTTTCACACGGAAAGAAAACCTGTCGCTGGTATCATCTGGAGGGGCACAAGGAGACCAAGACAAACCAGGGAGCCAAAACACAACAACCCCTACAGCTCCAAGAACTTAGAGAGCAATTGTCCACATATGCCTCCTGGGACGAGCATGGGCAACATTACCGCTCATGCGCTACCAAGTGGGGATGGAGAGAAGATGAAAATCAGCAACCCTACAAAAGACCCAAGGCCATCGTTCAGGCAAACGCAAAAACACAACTCGATTACCAACCCACCTTTCACACGAAAAGAAAACCTATCGCTGGTATCATCTGGAGGGGCACGAGGGGGACCAGGACGAGCCAGGGAGCCACACCACAACACAACAACCCATACAGCTCCAAGGACTTGGAGAGCGGAAGGGGAATTGTTCACAAATGCCTCCTAGGACGAGCATGGCCAACATTACCACTCATGCACTACCGAGTGGGGATGGAGAGAAGATGAAAATCGGCTGCCCTACAAATTACCCAAGGCCATCGTTCGGGTAAATGCAAAAACACAACTCGATTACCAACCCACCTTTCACACGGAAAGAAAACCTGTCGCTGGTATCATCTGGAGGGGCACTCGGGGACCAGGATGAGCCAGGGAGCCACACCACAACAGCCCATACAGCTCCAAGAACTTGGAGAGCGGAAGGGGAATTGTTCACATATGCCTCCGAAGCCGAGTCTAGCCAACATTACCACTCATGCGCTACCGAGTGGGGATGGAGAGAAGATGAAAATTGCCCACCCTACAAATGACCCAAGGCTATCGATCAGGAAAACCTGAAAACACAACTCAATTACCAACCCACCTTTCACACGGAAAGAAAACCCGTCGCTGGTATCATCTAGAGGGGCATGCGGGGACCAGGACGAGCCAAGGAGCCACACCACAATAGCCCATACTGCTCCGAGAACTTGGAGAGCTGAAGGGGAATTGTTCACATATGCCTCCCAAGATGAGCATGGCCAACATTACCGCTCATGCGCTACCAAGTGGGGATGGAGAGAAGATGAAAATCGGCGGCCCTACAAATGACCCAAGGCCATCATTTAGGCAAACCTGAAAACACAACTCGATTACCAACCCACCTTTCACACGGAAGGAAACCCTGTTGCTGGTATCATCTGGAGGGGCACTCGGGGACCAGGACGAGCCAGGGAGCCACACCACAACAGACCATACAGCTCCAACAGCTTGGAGAGTGGAAGGGGAATTGTTCACGTATGCCTCCCAGGACGAGCATGGCCAACATTACCGCTCTTGCACTATCGAGTGGGGATGGAGAGAAGATGAAAACTGGCGGCCCTACAAATGACCCAAGGCCATCGTTCAGGCAAACCCGAAAACACAACTCGATTACCAACCCACCTTTCACACGGAAAGAAAACCTATCGTTGGTATCATCTGGAGGGGCATGCAGGGACTAGGATGAGCCAGGTTGCCACACCACAACAGCCCATACAGCTCCAAGAACTTGGAGAGCAGAAGGGGAATTGTTCACATATGCCTCCCAAGACGAGCGTGGCCAACATTACCGCCCATGCGCTACCGAGTGGGGATGGAGAGAAGATGAAAATCGACAACCCTACAAATGACCCAAGGCCATCCTTCGGGCACACACGAAAACACAACTCGATTACCAACCCACCTTTCACACGGAAAGAAAACATGTCGCTGGTATCATCGGAGGGGCGCAAGGGGGACCAGGACGAGCAAGGGAGCCACACCACAATAGCCCATACAGCTCCAAGATCTTTGAAGCAGAAGGGGAATTGTTCACATATGCCTCCCAAGATGAGCATAGCCAACATTACCGCTCATGCGCTACCGAGTGGGGATGGAGAGAAGATTAAAATCGGCCACCCTACAAATGACCCAAGGCCATTGTTGAGGCAAACGTGAAAACACAACTCAATTACCAACCCACCTTTCACACGAAAACAAAACCTGTCACTGGTATCATGTAGAGGGGCACGAGGGGGACCAGGACGAGCAAGGGATCTGTTGGAGAGGTAAATCCCCTCTACGGATAGAGGCGATCCCTACTAGCCCAGAATGGGTCAAGCAACAATCAGTCAATGCTACTGTGCAAGTTCCTAATTGCAAATAAGAGATAGGCAATGAACACCTACTTGGATTCCAACGCTATTGTTTGATGAAGAGATGTCGTTCTCGCTCCTTCGCTTTGGCCGGTCACGATCTTCCACGATCCCCGTAGATAGATACCTGCACACACGAAGAGAAACACAAACACAAGCGTGAAATCTAATAAATGCAATTATACATCAGTCAGAAAGGATGTAATTCACATTAACCATTACAAAGACAAATGAGAATGGAACCATAACAGTAGTCATCTATTATTAATCAATAATAGAGAAAGGTACAACCAAAGTTCTGACGTTGAGTCCTTCTCAAGAGGGTCCAGCCAGCAAGTCTCTTAAGCATTCACCCTTGGAGGTAGATCTTCCAAGACAAAAACTCTCTCTCACACAAGCAATACTCACAACCTTCCTTAAGCTCTCTAGCAAATCCACACTTGTCACACCAACTACCTACTAACAGCAGCACTCTAAGCACTATGAATTCCACACTATCCAAAACTAGTTGCTCATGGCAATGGTAGAGGTTTAAGTAGGAGAAGGAGTCTCCATGAATGGTGGGAGGATGAGCTTATCTCCAAGGAAGGTGGTTCAAATGACGAACAGACATGCCATAGAAGGGAGGGCGACATTTACAAGGCCAACAACCAGATCTAGAGTCATCTGGAAGGCTGGCTGTTAGAACAAACTCGCCCAAACTGGATCAGCGCGGGTGTATAACTGGACTGGAGCGCTGACATAGCATCTTAATAACAGAGAAATTCATGTCAGCGCGACTTAATACAAGCACAGGATGCGCTGGCTCATGAAATTCAACCAGCGCGGAAAACTCGTGTGTTTCTGCGCTGGCAGCGCATCAGTTGCACTATCAGCCGCCAGTCAGCGCGGTTATTTTAATAACAGACGCGATGATGGAAAAAACTTTCGTAAAGTGGGTCATTTGGCCAGTTTAGAGAGCATGAGCATGATTAATTTGAATTCATGACACAGTAGGGAGACTGATAGGGAGACAGTGACAAATTATTGTGTAACAGATGCCCCCTAAAGCATGAAGCCCGATAGAGTGGGAGGGGTGAAATTCTTTACAAAACTCGCTGAACTGGAACACCACCAGGAAGAACCTGCACGTATGTACAACTGATATCTCGATTACATGTAGTCTAGGCATGGGCGTAGCCATCCAAAAGACATACGAAAAGGTCTGTGGTATGGACGCAGCCACCAAGCTGAAAAGACCATGATGATAAGAAGGTATGGTCGCAGCCATCCCAAAAGACTCTGGTATGGGCGCAGCCATCCATCAATGAGTCATGTAATAACAATCCACAAAATCGCAGCCTGGTTCGCAACAGACAAAAACCAGGGTCTTGCGCTCCATCCCAACCCGAACAAAGTACAAGTCCAAGCATTTGAATACATGAGCTGAAGTCGAACATGCATGAACATCGTCTGATTACCAGCCAATAATGAAAACTGTTAACAGACGCAAGAGGTACCACCAATAATGACAATGGTCCTCAAGGTACTTATAGTTACAATCCGCGGCGTGTGAATCAATGAGCTGGTGTCGAACACCCGCAGAATCATTCGATCGGAGGCCAATGATGAAAACCTCACGTCGAACACGAAGAACCTGCCATTGAAGCATGCAGGCTCTAAGGCACCTGAAGGGAGTCTCTAGGTCACTTTCCTGGATAATGAGCTGAAGTCGACAGGAAGTAACCTTGATCGAAGGTGGGCCATGATGTTTCCCACATCATCGACACAAGACAGAGAAGGATAAAAATATTTTGTGTGAGACATCAGAGGGAGGTGGTAAGTTTGAAGAGGTCAACTCTCTTTAACATATCGGTGCCACGACAGCGGATTTGGCAGTATCTGACATGAAATGAGCAGAGGTCATGGTGACAAGGCAATGAGCAAATGAGAGGTCAAATAGGATAACCCAAACCCACGGAGGCTAGTGTAAAACAAGATGAGAAATCCCCACCCAGACACGAATGCGGATGAGTGCCATGTTTAAGAGCGACATATTGCTGACACGACCATTATTACAGTTCCATTTTCCCCACCATTTCTGGTAGGTACCCCGATTATTTTTGGGTGACAAGCTTGACGGGGATAGCATATGCTTGGGAAGCGTCATTTCGACGGTGTCCGATGTCATTAAGTTTTAACGAGTCTGACAAAGGAAGAACTCGGTGTCTTTTCTTGTTTAGAGAGTCTGAAAAGACAGCGGAAAAGAAAACTCCAGGGGGGTCCTTTTTCGTAAAGTTGTGTCTCTCGAGCCCGAAAAAGTATAAAACAATGCTCGAAAGAACCGCCCGACCAGTATGATCGAGGAGTACTTTTCGTGAATAGTGACTTCGACCCGAAAAAGTAAAAAAGCGGTCAGAAGTACGTCATTTTGGAGCCAATAACGAGTGCGAAACGACAAACACCCAGCAATCTTTTTAAGTTAAACGGTCGAAAAAAGAGCTTTAAAAGCGACCGCCTCTCGTTCCTTTTAACGAGCTGAAAGGAAGCTTGGCCATCTTTTCTTGCTTTACGTCGAAAAAGAGCTTAAAGACGACGTTTTTGGGATCAAGTGTGTATAGGATCGTTGTGACCACGCTGGTTACTAGAATCTGCACAAGAAAATCGCATGCGTAAACCTATTCGACACATTAAAAAACATAGTAAAACATGCATAAAAGCATAATATAGCGACATTAGCACTAAATTCATGGTAAAAACATGACAAAAACCCACATTTATAAAAAACCATAGTCAATTATAAATTTTTTACCATAAATAGGGGGGTAAAAGACATTTTTTACCATTGTTACCATTTTGAGTTGTGGAGAACGTTGTGGAGCTGCGAGGTTGACGGAGCGATTTCCATCCCGTGCGGACACCATCCATCTGGCAGCTTGTTCCAGGTAGGTTCTCCTCTCCCTGCGCTTCATTTTGAGTCTTTTTTGCAGCATTTCCATGGTGGGAATCGGCCATTTGGGTGAATTTTTTGAGCTTTGATGCGCTCTTGGTCAGCGCGGATTTCCTCATCGGGTCTGCGCTGATCGATTAATTTTACACACACCACCTCCAAGATCAGCGCGGAAAACACGTGTGCTTCCGCGTAGACCTAGGGAAAAAACAAAGGGGCGCCATGATCAGCGCGACTATTTTAAAAACAGCCGCGCTGACGCCGTGAAATTACATTTTTATGATTTTGGACGTATGAACTTCAACAGTCAGCGCTCTAATATTTTTTCACGGTCATGCAGGACGCAATGACATTTGTTTGGCAAGAGAGAGCTCACGATAACGAAGATATAGCAGCTTATGCCAATGTGGAGTGCCGAAATGCAATGCGGGCATGCGGGTTCCTCAAATTTTTCCTCACTCCGCGCCTGAGAGCACAACCTGATCTCCTCGAGCTCTTAATCAGAGCTTGGAACCCAGTTGACGGAAAATTCACAATCTGCGGCCGTGATATCGAGTTCGATTACACAGATATTTATTTTTTGACTGGGTTATCACGCCGGGGTGAGATGCCCATTCTGGAGGGGCAACGACCCAGTGGTGAAACCCTTGACATGCTCATGGCTCGAGTGTGCCCACGGGCACGTAAAACACGGAGTGGGAAGGTGGGTATTCCGACGGTGGATGACATCGTCCTTCGCACCATACTCTTCATGGTGACCCAGGTAGCGGGCTGCTTGGCCAATCACGAGGCCTCGAAGACCCATCTGCTATTAGCTCTCGAGTGTTTACAGCCCACCATATTCAACTAGGCAGTAGCAGTAACAACCAGCATGAAGAGACAACTGAGCAATTGTCGACGCGGAGAGTCGAAGCAGTTCAGTTATGGGTCGCTCTTACTTCCGCTCATGCTGGAGCGGGTGCCGGCCTTACAACTACAGGATATGGTTGTGGATCCACCCAGAGGTCCCCGGGAGACGAGGGCCAGTCGATGGGGCCATGTCATGCCGCGTGGAGGTGGCGGCCGCCCAGTGGCATGGGGTGTTTATTTTCGAGAGTGGCTGGATCGGCAGGTCATTTTCGTAGAGGACTGGCCATATGCCGGTATAGACTTCCGCGGTGATCCCGACATGCCACTGCCTGCGGGAGAGCATTGGGACGATGGAGGTAAGACACTTGATCTCTTTTTAATTTTTTATCTTTTGTAATGTTTTTAAATTTTTCATGTACATGTCTTGATGAATGCTACGATATGCAGATGTGGGACCCACGAGACCCCTTGGTCTAGCTCCGGAGGCACGGAGAGAGGGACAAGGTGCTGGAGTTCTGGCCCTGGCTCCTCCAGGAGGCGATACGGTGGAGACTGTGGCGCACAACCTCGAGGGCTTACTGGCGGGGGTACCAGATTACCAGGGGATAGAGGAGGTCCCCATAGCATCTCAGATCCACACAGTGGGGGTGGAACCCAGGATGCACCGCCTTTTGAGGCGGGTGGCACGGGCAGTTGTGTGCTACAGAGAGCATAACCCACCACAATAGACATCTAGGTTTTATTTCCACTGATTTTTTTGAGAGACATACGTCTCAGATGTACTGAGGATACCGGCTTTACTTAGACATATACACTTATTTTTGAGCGCCTTAGTGCGCCACACGATATATATATATATATATACCGATTTTGGATGGACCTTTTACATATGATGATGTTTTTATATGCTATGCAAATGTCTAACACAAATGTGATCTAATGTATCAGTTGCACAACATACGATCAACATGTTTTAATTTTTTAACGCAAGCTTAAAAGCACACATGACAACACACATGCAAACTATGCTTGGAAAAAGAATTTATTTACATATGTTTATTCTATGGTCCTATCATGCTTTCTATGTCTTCTTGTATGATGTTTATCTATTACGCAAATGTCTGTCTAATACATGGTTTGCCAATGCATCAGTTAACGTGTTTAATCGTCTCGGAATGTGTTGATATGATGTAATCAAAATTCCTTTCTAACAATCTTACACATAAATACAACCTTAGAATGCCTTGGTCTCTGACGGAATATCGCCCGTTGAGTTGATGGACGACAAGTTGAGAGTCTAGGTTCACCACCAATGCACGAATGCCGAGATCAACTGCTTCGGCTAGTAATTCAATTACAGCACTGTATTCGGCAACATTGTTAGTGGTACTACCCAAGCACACACCTTGAAGATCTAGCAACTCGCCGTGAGGATCATAGATCGCCCACGCTGCAGAAGACAAGTTGCAAGTGCTACGGCAGGCACCATCAACGAAACCAACATAAGGTGCACTAGACATCTGCACAAGAAGCAGAAAACACAATAAGAGGCAAACACGCCTTCACACCAAAGCAAAACGTGAAATCATGCACACATAACACACTTGCTAAAAACACACGTATGTACAAACTAGGTGCACGAAATCATGCATAGTATTTTTTCAAATAGAGCCCGTTGCGGGGCTTGTCGAGGGGATTTCCTTCATAGTCGATCAGCTCATATGCGCCCTTCTGCAAAACTCTCTTCACGATATAGGGGCCTAGCCACATGGATTCGAGTTTTCCTGCCCCTAGCTTATCCTTAGCTTGATCATAGAGCAGTACTATATCTCCCTCAACAAAGGAACGAGGTTGAATGGTATTGTCGAAGTGAGCCTTAACCCTCTTCTTCTGCGCTTCAATAGCTAGAGAAGCTAAGCGACGAGTCTCATCTAGCCGTTCTAAGTAAAGAAGTCGTTCCTCCACCAGAGTGGTGTTGGGAAGCAACTCGACAACTAACTTTAACGAAGGAATCTCACATTCAATAGGAAGGGTGGCCTCTAGTCCATAAACTAGCTGAAAAGGGGTGAAACCGGTGGTGTCCTTCACAGAGGTCCGGTAGGCCCACAAGGTAGGGAACAGCATCAGTTGCCAATTAGACTTGTGTGTACCCATGGTACGTTGGAGCATTGTGATCAAAACTTTGTTCACAGCTTCAACTTGGCCATTGGATTGAGGGTAATATGACATCGAACTATCTTGACACAAGCCTAGTTGGGTCGTTAGTTCCGTCATCATGTGATTACGGAAACGTTTTCAGTGATCCATGACGATAGCCTGAGGGACTCCAAACCGAGTAATGACACTATTAAATAAAAACTGCACCGCTGTGTAACCGTCTTCGTTTAATGTA
Source organism: Pinus tabuliformis (assembly GCA_031772625.1). Classification (NCBI taxonomy): domain Eukaryota; kingdom Viridiplantae; phylum Streptophyta; class Pinopsida; order Pinales; family Pinaceae; genus Pinus; species Pinus tabuliformis. Next base: position 806,850,534 of record CM062805.1, on the reverse strand, counting down.
GGCATCGCTTCGGCCCATTTGGTGAAATAATCCATGGCAACGATGATATACCCATGCCCCCCAGCCAAACGAGGGTTACAGGATGTAGAATCGATGACCCATTTGGCAAATGGACCTACGGTAACAACAGGGTGCAGTGGTGCAGGAGGTGCATGCATTTTCTGGTGGTAGATCTGGCATTCATGACATGCACGAACGGCAAGGATGCAATCCTTGAAGATAGAAGGCCAGAAATAACCAGCACAGAGGATTTTCTGGGCGGTGGCATATCCGGACATGTGGCCGCCACAAGCACCGGAGTGGCAGTCAGTCAACACCCGCTCAGCCTCCTCGAGAGTCAAACATCGGCGGAGAACAGAATCAGCGCCGAAGCGGTACAGGGTATCGCCAATAATGCGATAGGGTTGAGATTGGTGACGAATCCTCCGTCGAGCGTCTTTCGATACATTGGGACGGAAGGAAAACGTCTGCAAATATACGATGATGTCCCCATACCAAGGGTCGAGGGTACTAATTAGAAACAACGTTTCATCTGGGATATGCTCTTCCGAACGAGATGGTGCAGAAGGAGATGGCAAAGAACAGAGCAATTCTGCAAAGACTAGAGACTTCTTAGACTTGGCAGCAGTAAATTCCAAGTCAAACTCTTGGAGGATTACGATCCATTTCGAGTACTTGCCCCCCAGCAGCTGACACGACAAGATGTACGTCATTGGGTTGCAGTCAGAAATCACAGTCGTGGTGTGCAACAGGATTTAGTGGCGGAAACGTTGGACGGCGCAGACAGCTGCCAATGCCAACTTCTCGACATAGGCGTAGCGAGTTTCCGTATCCAAGAGGTTGCGACTAAGGTAATAGATAACGTGCTCATTGCCATCATCATCATCCTGCACCAGAACCATGCTGATGGTGGTGTCAGCGGCAGCTAGATAGAGAGTATAATCACGGTGGTAGTTCGGAGGTCTTAAGAGTGGAGCCGAGACAAGGAGGTCCTTGAGTCGCTCGAAAGAATCTTGAGCAATGGCATCCCAACAAAAGGGTGTGTCTCGCTTCAATAACCATGTGAAACCCTTAGCCACCTCGGCATAATTCAGAATGAATCGTCTAAGAAAATTCGCTTTGCCCTGCAAGCTCTGCAATTGCTGCAAAGAGGCAGGGGGAGGAAGATTCAGGATGGCCTCAACTTTGAGGGGATCCAGACGGATGCCTTCTCGAGAGACGATGAACCCGAGCAGTCGGCCTGATTCTACGCAGAAGACACACTTATGAGGATTTAGCCTAATGCGGTAGTGTCGATAGCGGAGAAAAATTTCTCGAAGATGAGAGGGATGGTCCTGACGCTTGGCTGAATGAGCTGGAAGGTCATCCAGATAAGGCTGTACAATGTGACGAATGTCATGAAAGGCGTAAGACATTGCACGTTGAAATGTAGCGCCGGCATTCTTTAGACCGAAAGGAAGCTTCTTATAGGAAAAAGTGCCCCAAGGATAGATAAAAGCCATCTTATGTTGATCTGTTGGTGCAATGTTGATCTGGTTATAGCCAGAGAAGTTGTCCATAAATGAGTAAATTTCGCTTCCTGCACACTCATCAATAAGCTGATCGATGAAGGGTGTAAGGAAGTTATCCTTCGGACAGGCACGATTGATATCACGGTAATCAACACAGACTCGGATAGTACCCTACTTTTTATTCATAGGGACTATATTAGAAACCCAATCCGTAAGTGGAATGGGGTAAATAAAACCGGCCTTGAGAAGCTTTTCGACCTCTGCTTTGATAGCTGCAGCCTTTCGGGGGTGCACAGGGCGTAAGCGCTGACGAATAGGCTTAGCACCTGGATACGTAGGTATTTCGTGCACCACTATACTAGGGTCGATGCCGGGCATTTCCTCATAGGACCATGCGAAGACATCACGAAATTCGTGAAATAGAGCAGTGTAGAGTTGAACTTCCTCTGGAGTGCAAGTGACTTCGATATGAATGTGCTCGACAATCCCTGGTTTGACAGAGATGTCGATAGGTTGGGTTTGCATGATGTTTCCCATATTGCCCTCAGAAGACACTTGATAAAGCTGAATAGGTGTTTGGAGGGGCGGGGATGGGACACATGAAGCAAACCGCTCAAGACATGCGATCATTTCTGGATGGGGAGGGAGAAACGAAGAGCGGTGGTGGTGATCTGACCAAGGGAGCTCTTCGAGAGACATTGTCTCTATGATGGCTTCATCGGAAGGAAATATTTCCTTCAATGGATCCGAAGTAGCCTCATCTCCTAGCCAAGGGAAATGAACATATGAATCAGGAACACTGCTCGGGAGAGCAGGTTCATCAGGGGGAGCCGATGCAGTGACGATTTCGATGTAGTTGAGTTCGGCAGGACTCAACGGCATCATATCACCCCAAGAGTCTTCCTGATTAGCGGGAGGAAGAACCCACGGATCAGAGCGTACAGAGATCATGTTAATAGGGGCGAGATTCGGAGGTGGGAGGGGAAAGACTCCCATTAAAGTGGGATCTTTGAAAAGCCCGGCACCCACGCTCTCGAGAGACTTAGAGGTATGCTCCATGAATGGCACATTACCTTCAGAAGAATAGGCGAAGAAGGAGAGCTGGTCCACCGTGACAATCTTCCCCTGGTGAGGGAAACGAATGACACGGAACAGGGAGGAAGCCACGGCTTGCATGGCATATGTCCAACTCCGTCCGAGGAGGAGGTTGTAGGTAAGATTGGCGTCAACAACTTCGACCTCCACTTCTACGGTCTTCCCTTCCAAAGAGATGGGCAAGCGTTGGAGGATACCGTAAGGATGGGACTCTCTTCCATCGAAGGTTTCTAACGTCGTAGGAGACTGACTCAAAGTAGGAGAACCAATAGCCTTCCAGCAAGCAACAGACATGATGCAGGTTGAGGCACCTTCATCAATAACCGTACGATGAATCATTTTGCTATTGATGATGACCTGTATAAGGAAAGCGACTTGGTGAGGCAGTCTCTGTGTAAAACCCTCGAGATCAAAAGAAATCAAATCTGAATCTGCCGAGTCGATGCCACCAATAGCTGATAGTAAGGACTTCCTCTGGGAGGGGCAGCTCTGGAGGACTTCTAGAGTGGACATAGCAGACGGAGCCTGAGCTAAGTCCTCAACAATGCTATAGTGCTGGGAAGCACAAGCATTAGGGTTGTAAGACGACTTCCGGAGAACACCTTTTGGAGGGGGTCGGGGGATCGTCTTAGCGCTGGGCCTTTCGATGTGGAGAGGACCAGAACTGAACGGAGGAGCGCTGGAGGGGACCTTCAGCTCTTTCCCGGCATGAGATGGATATTCTTTTGCTCGAGTAGAAACATGGATGGGAATCGTTCCAGCCATGAACACTTGAGAGCCGAACGAGGAAGAGGGTTGAGACGGGTCTGCCACCATTTGAGTCTGCTGGGAAGGGAAAGGTTCTTTAAGCACGGCAGGAGTCCCAGGAGCACCTTTCAATAACCAACTAACTTCGGATCGCCTACGGCAATCCTTAGTGTAGTGATCCTCGTCACAGATGAGACAAGGATACTTAGGTTTTCGTTTAGTTCCTTCCTCGGGTGGAGGCTTAGGGGAATCTTGCTTGGGCTGTCCGGTTTTATCCTTAGCTTTCCCTTTCTTTTTCCCTTTTGAGGATTTATCCGCCGCGGTGGACTGAGCAACGTTTACCTCGGAGGTACTCCTAGAATTAGATTGGACCTGAGAAGCATTTCCATTAGAAGCGTTCTGTTTTTGCTTCCCAGGGTTCGCGGCCGATTTCTTCGATGACGAGTTTACAGAGCCAATGACTCCGTCAACAGATGGTTTTGGCGGAGCCTTGGGCTGTCCAGGCCTCAGGGCGTCTGGCAGATAATCATATAGAGTACCCAACTGAGAGTATACTAAGTCTAGGTATTGAGCACGCGCGATAGCTTTCTCTTCAGTTACACAAGCTCCCATGGCGATGTCTCGCGCAATCGCAGGGACAAAGGAAGTTGTGAACCAATTGGTCAGGAGTTGATCAGGAATCCAGAATTTGATCAAGCGACGACACCTTCTCCATTCATGTATATGATCAGATATATGCATAATTGTGTCCTGTTTGAGAGACGTGAGGAGATGTGTCCCCATCTCATACCGAATGGGTAACTGAAAATGAGTTAAGAACGCCATAGCCAGCGAGTTGAAATCTTGAAACGTGCCGCAATTGAGCTCAATATACCACTTAGCGGCTGAGCCGGTGAGAGTTCTCTGAAAGAGGCGGAGCCGGATAGAGTCATCAAGCCATGAGTTCGATGAACACCAGAGATGATAGGTCATGACATGGGCTTGAGGATCTTCACCAGCTTTGCCATCAAATTTTGGACAATCACCGGGTATTTTAGTTGGAATTGGTGGCCAATACGGATTATGCAGAATGGGATCATTCGTCAACTTGGACACATCCGGAAGTTCCAACATTGCTAAGAAAGGCAACTGAGGGTTAAAGGACATTTATGGCTGCGGAAGCGAGGCAGTACCAGGGTTCCAACCAGTTGGTGGTTGCCCCCATGGACTCTGTCCAGATGGACCCGGCCCAAAAGGGCCTGACCCATAGGGACCTTGCCCGTAGGGGTTCTGCCCATACGGATTTTGTCCATATGTGGACAGTTGTCCCTGGGTCTGCCCCCCAACGCCCCATGTATTAGCAACTTGACCTGTAGGTGCAGCATACTGATAATTTTGGTAAGGAGTGACCTGCATCTGTTGATAGTTTTGATAAGGGGTAAACTGAGTTTGCCCCTGGGGTTGCTGGTAGCCATACATTTGCTGAGCTCCATACTGAGCCTGATAAGAAGGCTGTGCTTGGTAAGAAGGTTGGGGCCGTGGCCCGCCTTGCATTTGATAACCCATTTGAGTTTGGGGCCCAGAATAATGTCCTTGAACCGGTTGGGCTTGGATCATCTGGCCGGAAGGTTGGCCTGGTTGAGTTTGGGATAGACCTGTTTGCCCAGAAGGACGTACTTGTTGGGTGCCAAGTTGTCCTTGAGCAACCAAGGGTTGTCCTTGCGGAACAGATGGCCGAGCAGGCTAGATGGTTGGTTGACCTTGCGGTTGGCCGGCCTGTCCAGATGGATGATTAGGGCAGACAGTGGGTTGGCCTTGCTGCATAGAAGGCTGGCCCATTTTCCCAGAAGGGTGCACTGGCTGAGCGGTGGGTTGGCCCTGCTGTACGTAGGGTTGCCCCCCTTGCCCAGGAGGATGCATGGATTGAGCAGTGGGTTGGCCCGGCTGCACGTAGGGTTGCCCCCCTTGCGCAGAAGGATGACTAGACTGAGCAGTGGGTTGGCCCTGCTGCACGTAGGGTTTCCCCCCTTGCCCAGAAGGATACCCCTGTTGGACTGCTGGTTGACCTTGAGGAATATAATTTTTCCCAGCTTGTCCAGAGGGATAACCCTGCTGGAGACCAGGTTGGCCTTGTTGGATGTAAGGCTGTCCTGGTTGTCCAGACGAGTAACCTTGCTGGGTACCAGGTTGCCCTGGATAACCAGAAGGTTGACTCTGATAGGAAAATGATGGACCACCAGCGGCCGAAGGTTGTCCCGGATAGGGTTGTCCTTGCGGGCCCCCAGATTGTCCTGGGTAAGACTGGCCATAAAGTGGTTGCCCTTGGGGGGCTTGCACATAAGGTGGCTGGCCTTGATTAGGTGGTCCTTGAGGCTGTCCAGGGATTGCCTGGCCCCCATGAAAAGAATGAGTACTGGAATCCCAAGTGATGGATAATGGTACCGAGACTTCAACGAAAGGTTGAAGAGGCGTGGTTTGAGTAAACTGGAGGTACTGACCAGTAGAATCATAATAAAAGAGTGGACCTTGCGCATTTGGGTCCACAATGGGTTGCCCATGGGCATCATACAGCCCCCCTCCTAGAATAGGACCAGAAGAGGGTTGAGCACTTTGTGCAGGGTCGACGACTCCAGACGAAAGTTCCGACTGGCCATTACTCACTTGACCATGAGAGGGATCAGCACCAGTGTTTGTAGATGAAGACGTTGTCACGGCACTGACGACCGGAGTCGAGTATGCTACACAAACAGTTGGATTCGTGGGAACTGAGGTAACAGGTGTAGTATGGGGTTGTGAAACAAAGGGTCCCATGGTGGGAGTGATCTGAGGATCCCACATAGTCGTAGCAGGAATCCTGGCAACTATTCTATCCCTCATCGACTGATATCGTGGGGGGAGTGGAGAAGTAGCTGGAATGGGAGTGTCAATATTCGACACCACGGATGTCTCACTTGCACTGGGAGATGTCTCATCCATGTGGGAAGTAGACATTGGAGATGAAACACCAGGAGGGGTAACAGGAATATCGTCCTCGTCAGGCTCCCAGATAGGGTTCCAATCTTCTTCGTAATCCTCGTCGCCCGGGACACGTACATTGATAGGTTGGATACTCGGGATAACAGGAAGAGTATCACTTACAACTGGTACCTCAGAAGCAATAGAAGATGGAGAACCTTGATCACTTGGAACGGGAGTTGACGGGTCAGCCAGGATGACAAAACCCCAAACAAGACCTAAAGGAATCTAACGATAAAGACCTTACACAAACTAACGCATACAAAATCTAACCAGGTGATGTTAACGTGGCTGAATAAATTTTTAAGACACAGGAACTAAAATTGACCTTTTCATGTTTCAAGAGTCGAGAAAAGGACGAAAAGATGACTCTAGATAGAGATAGGCAATGAACACCTACTTGGATTCCAACGCTATTGTTTGATGAAGAGATGTCGTTCTCGCTCCTTCGCTTTGGCCGGTCACGATCTTCCACGATCCCCGTAGATAGATACCTGCACACACGAAGAGAAACACAAACACAAGCGTGAAATCTAATAAATGCAATTATACATCAGTCAGAAAGAATGTAATTCACATTAACCATTACAAAGACAAATGAGAATGGAACCATAACATTAGTCATCTATTATTAATCAATAACAGAGAAAGGTACAACCAAAGTTCTGACATTGAGTCCTTCTCAAGAGGGTCCAGCCAGCAAGTCTCTTAAGCATTCACCCTTGGAGGTAGATCTCCCAAGACAAAAACTCTCTCTCACACAAGCAATACTCACAACCTTCCTTAAGCTCTCTAGCAAATCCACACTTGTCACACCAACTACCTACTAGCAGCAACACTCTAAGCACTATGAATTCCACACTATCCAAAACTAGCTGCTCATGGCAATGGTAGACGTTTAAGTAGGAGAAGGAGTCTCCATGAATGGTGGGAGGATGAGCTTATCTCCAAGGAAGGTGGTTCAAATGACGAATAGACATGCCATAGAAGGGAGGGCGACATTTACAAGGCCAACAGCCAGATCTGGAGTCATCTGGAAGGCTGGCTGTTAGAAGAAACTCGCCCAAACTTGATCAGCGCGGGTGTATAACTGGACTGGAGCGCTGGCATCGCATCTTAATAACGGAGAAAATCATGTCAGCGCGACTTAATACAAGCACAGGATGCGCTGGCTCATGAAATTCGACCAGCGCGGAAAACCCGTGTGCTTCCGCGCTGGCAGCGCATCAGTTCCACTATCAGCCGCCAGTCAACGCGGTTATTTTAATAATAGTCACGATGATGGAAAAAACTTTGGCAAAGTGGGTCATTTGGCCAGTTTAGAGAGCATGAGCATGATTAATATGAATTCATGACACAGTAGGGAGACTGACAGGGAGACAGTGACAAATTACTATGTAACAGGAGCCACACCACAATAGCCCATACAGCTCCAAGAAATTGTAACGCAGAAGGGGAATTGTTCACATATGCCTCCCAAGACGAGCATGGCCAACATTACCGCTCATGCGCTACCGAGTGGGGATGGAGAGAAGATGAAAATCGGCCACCCTACAAACGACCCAAGGCCATCATTCAGGAAAACATGAAAACACAACTCAATTACCAACCCACCTTTCACACGGAAAGAAAACCTGTCGATGGTATCATCTAGAGGGGTGCGAGGGGGACCAGGACGAGCAAGGGAGCCACACCACAATAGCCCATACAACTCCAAGAACTTGGAAAGAAAAAGGGGAATTGTTCACATATGCCTCCCAAGACGAGCATGGCCAACATTACCGCTCATGCGCTACCGAGTGGGAATGGAGAGAAGACGAAAATCGGCAACCCTACAAACGACCCAAGGCCATCGTTCAGGAAAACGCGAAAACACAACTCAATTACCAACCCACCTTTCACACGGAAACAAAACCTGTCGCTCAGATCATCTGGAATTTGCATGGGCCCCCGCACGACCGAAACGAAGCGACAAGGGAGAGCCGGGCAAACGAGCAGCACGAAAATGAACAAAGCCAACCTCGGGTCACACCTTAGCATTTTTTATACGGGCTCGTTGGCCCGTGCACACCCTCTCCCGAACGAATTTTCATGGGTGCCCGCACGACTGAAACGAAGCGACAAGGGGGAGCCAGGCAAACGAGCTGCACGAACGAGCACAAAGCCAACCTCGGGTCACAACTTAGCATTTTTTTTATACGGGCTCGTTCGCCCGGGTGCGCCCTTGCCCGAACGACTCGCCCGAACGAGTTCACACAGACGCCCTCAAACGACCCACCCAAACGATTTTGCATGGGCGCCCAAACGACCGAAACAAAGCAACAAGGGAGAGCCGGGCAAACGAGCTGCACGAACGTGCACAAAGCCAACCTCGGATCACAAGTTAGCATTTTTTATACGGGCACGTTCGCCCGGGCGTGCCCTCGCCCGAACAACCCGCCCGAACGAGTTCACACCCACGCCCTCAAACGACCCGCCCGAATGATTTTGCATGGGCCCCCAAACGACCGAAACGAAGCGACAAGGGAGAGCCGGGCAAACGAGCTGCACAAATGTGCACAAAGACAACCTCGGGTCACAACTTAGCATTTTTGATACAGGCCCGTTCACCCGGGCGCGCCCTCGCCTGAACACCCCGCCCGAACGAGTTCACACGGGCGCCCTCAAACGACCCGCCCGAACGATTTTGCATGGGCGCCCGAACGACCGAAACGAACCGACAAGGGAGAGCTGGGCAAACGAGTTGCACGAACATGCACGAAGCCAACCTCGGGTCATAACTTAGCATATTTTATACGGGCGCGTTCGCCTGGGTGCACCGTCGCCCGAACAACCTGCCCGAACGAGTTCACACGGGCGCCCTCAAATGACCCGCCCGAACGATTTTGCATGGGCGCCCGAACGACCGAAACGAACCGACAAGGGAGAGTTGGGTAAATGAGCTGCACGAACATGCACGAATCCAACCTCGAGTCACAACTTAGTATTTTTGATACGGGGTCGTTCACCTGAGCGCGCCCTCGCCCGAATGACCCGCCCGAACGAGTTCACACGGGCACCCTCAAACGACCCGCCCGAACGATTTTGCATGGGCACCCAAACGACCGAAACGAACTGACAAGGGAGAGCCGAGAAAACGAGCTGCACGAACATGCACAAATCCAACCTCGGGTCACAACATAGCATTTTTTATTCGGGCTCGTTCGCCCGGGCGCGCCCTCGCCCGTACGAGTTCACACGGGCGACCTTAAACGACCCGCCCGAACGACCGAAACGAACCGGCAAGGGAGAGTCGGGCAAACGAGCTGCACGAACGTGCACAAAGCCAACCTCGGGTCACAAATTAGAATTTTTGATACGGGCTCATTCGCCCGGGCGGGCTCTCGCCCGAACGATTTCACACGGGCGCCCTCAAACGACCCGCCCTAACGACCGAAACCAACCGACAAGGGAGAGCCGGGCAAACGAGCTGCACGAACGTGCACATAGCCAACCTCGGGTCACAACTTAGCATTTTTTATACGGGCTCATTCACACGGGCGCACCCTCGCCTGAACGACCCACCCGAACGAGTTCACACAGGTGCCCTCAAACGACCAGCCCGAACGACCGAAACGAAGTGACAAGGGAGAGCCGGGCAAACGAGCTGCACGAATGTGCACAAAGCCAACATCGGGTCACAACTTAGCATTTTTGATACAGGCTCGTTCGACCGGGCGCACCCTCGCCTGAACGACCCGCCCGAACGAGTTCACACGGGCGCCCTCAAATGACCCGCCCGAACGACCGAAACAAACCGGCAAGGGAGAGTCGGGAAAACGAGCTGGACGAACGTGCACAAAGCCAACCTTGGGTCACAACTTAGCATTTTTGATACGGGCTCATTCGCCTGGGCGTGCCCTCGCCCGAACGACCCGCCTGAACGAGTTCACATGGGTGCCCTCAAATGACCCGCCCGAACGATTTTGCATGGGCACCCGAACGACCGAAACGAACCAACAAGGGAGAGCCGAGAAAACGAGCTACAGGAACGTGCACAAAGCCAACCTCGGGTCACAACTTAGCATTTTTTATACGGGCTCGTTCACCTAGGCGCGCCCTCGCCCGAACGACCTGCCCGAAAGAGTTCACATGGGCGCCCTCAAACGACCCGCCCGAACAATCGAAATGAACCGACAGGGGAGAGCTAGGCAAACGAGCTGCACGAACGTGAACAAAGCCAACCTCGGGTCAATATTTAGCATTTTTGATACGGGGTCGTTCGCCCGGGCGCGCCCTCACCCAAACGACCCACCCGAACGTGTTCACACGGGCGCCCTCAAACGACCCGCCCGAACGACGGAAACGAACCGACAAAGGAGAGCCGGGCAAACGAGCTGCACGAACGTGCACAAAGCTAACCTCGAGTCACAACTTAGCATTTATGATACGGGCTCGCTCGCCCAGGTGCGCCCTCGCCCGAATGACTCGCTCGAACGAGTTCACACGGGCGCCTTCAAACGACCCGCTCGAACGACCGAAATGAACCGACAAGGGAGAGCCGGGCAAACGAGCTGCACGAACGTGCACGAAGCCAACCTCGGGTCAAAACTTAGCATTTTTTATACGGGCTTGTTCGCCCGGGCAAATCCTCGCCTGAATGACCCGCCCGAACGAGTTCACACGAGCGCCCTCAAACGACCCTCCCGAACGAGTTCACACGGGTGCCTTCAAACGACCCGCCTGAACGAGTTCACACGGGCGCCCTCAAACGACCCACCCGAACGATTTTGTATGGGTGCCCGAACGACTGAAATGAAGCGACAAGGGAGAGCTGGGCAAATGAGCTGCACGAACGTGCACAAAGCCAACCTCGGGTCACAACTTAGCATTTTTTATACAGGCTCATTCGCTCGGGTGCGCCCTCACCCGAAGGACCCCCCTGAATGCGTTCACACGGGCGCCCTCAAACGACCCGCTCGAACGACCGAAACGGACCGACAAGGGAGAGCTGGGCAAACGAGCTGCACGAACGTGCACAAAGCTAACCTCGAGTCACAACTTAGCATTTCTGATACAAGCTCGTTCGCCCAGGCACGCCCTCACCCGAACGACCCGCCCGAACGAGTTCACACGGGCGCCCTCAAACAACCTGCTCGAACGACAGAAACGAACCGATAAGGGAGAGCCGGGAAAACGAGCTGCACGAATGTGCACGAAGCCAACCTCGGGTCAAAACTTTGCATTTTTTATACGGGCTCGTTCGCCCGGGGGCATCCTCGCCCGAACGACCCACCCGAACGAGTTCACACGGGCACCCTCAAACGACCCGCCCGAACGAGTTCACACGGGCGCCCTCAAACGACCCGCCCGAACGAGTTCACACGGGCGCCCTCAAACGACCCGCCCGAATGATTTTGCATGGGTGCCCGAACGACTGAAATGAAGCGACAAGGGAGAGCCGGGCAAACGAGCTGCACGAACGAGTTCACACGGGTGCCCTCAAACGACCCGCCCGAATGCCCGAAATGGACCGACAACGGAGATCCGGGCAAACGAGCTGCACGAACGTGCACAAAGCCAACATTGGGTCACAACTTAGCATTTTTTATACAGGCTCGTTCGCCCGGGCGCGCCCTCGCCCGAACGAGTTCACATGGGCGCCCTCAAACGACCCGCCCGAACGACCAAAACGAACCGACAAGGGAGAGACGGGAAAATGAGCTCCACGAACGTGCACAAAGCCAACCTCGGGTCACAACTTAGCATTTTTTATACGGGCTCGTTTGCCCGGGCACGCCCTCGCCCGAACGACCCACCCGAACGACTTCACACGAGTGCCCTCAAACGACCCGTCCGAACAACCCTCCTGAAAGACCCGCCCGAACGAGTTCACACGGGCGCCTAAAACGACCCGCCCGAACGAGTTCACACGGGCACACTCAAACGACCCTCCCAAATGACCCGCCCAAACGAGTTCACACGAGTGCCCTCAAACGACCCGCCCGAACGATTTTCATGGGTGGCCGAACGACCGAAATGAAGCAACAAGGGAGAGCCGAGCAAACGAGCTGCACGAACGTGCACAAAGCCAACCTCGGGTCACAACTTAGCATTTTTGATATGGGCTCGTTCGCCCGGGCGTGCCCTCGCCTGAACCACCCACCCGAACGAGTTCACACGGGCGCCCTCAAATGACCCGCCTGAACTAGTTCATACGGGCGCCCTCAAATGACCCGCCCGAATGACCGAAACGAACCGACAACGGAGAGCCAGGCAAACGATCTGAACGAACATGCACAAGGCCAACCTCGGGTCACAACTTAGAATTTTTGATATGGGCTCGTTCGCTCGGGCGTGCCCTTGCCCGAACGACCCGCCCGAACGAGTTCACATGGGCGCCCTCAAACGACCCGCCTGAACGACCAAAACGAACCGACAAGGGAGAGCCGGGCAAACGAGTTGCACGAACGTGCACAAAGCCAACCTTGGGTCACAACTTAGCATTTTTTATATGGGCTTGTTCGCTCGGGCGAGCCCTCACCCGAACGACCCGCGCGAACGAGTTCACACGGGCACCTCAAACGACCCGCCTGAACAACCCTCCCGAACGAGTTCACACGGTCGCCCTCAAACGACCCACCCAAATGACCCGCCCGAACGAGTTCACACGGGTGCCCTCAAACGACCTGCTCGAACGATTTTGCATGGGTGCCCGAATGACCGAAACAAAGCGACAAGGGAGAGTCGGGCAAACGAGCTGCACGAATGTGCATAAAGCCAACTTCGGGTCACAACTTAGCATTTTTGATATGGGCTCATTCGCCTGGGCGCGCCCTCGCTCGAACGAACCGCCCGAACAAGTTCACATGGGTGCCCTCAAACGACCCGCCCGAATGACCGAAACGAACCGACAATGGAGAGCCGGGCAAACGATCTACACGAACATGCACAAGGCCAACCTCGGGTCACAACTTAGCATTTTTGATACGGGCTCGTTCGCTCGGGCGTGCCCTCGCCTGAATGACCCGCCCAAACGAGTTCACACGAGCGCCCTCAAACGACCCGCCTAAACGACAAAAACGAACCGACAAGGGAGAGCCCGGCAAACGAGTTGCACGAACGTGCACAAAGCCAACCTCGGGTCACAACTTAGCATTTTTTATACGGGCTCGTTCGCCCGGGCGCACCCTCGCCCGAACGACCTGCCTGAACGAGTTCACACGGGCACCTCAAACGACCCGCCTGAACAACTCTCTCGAACGAGTTCACACGGGCGCCCTCAAACGACCCACCCGAACGACCCGCCCGAACAAGTTCAGACGGGCGCCCTCAAACGACCCGCCCGAACGATTTTTGCATGGGTGCCCGAATGACCGAAACGAAGCGACAAGAGAGAGCCGGGAAAACGAGCTGCACGAACGTGCACAAAGCCAACCTCGGGTCACAACTTAGAATTTTTAATACAGGCTCGTTCGCCCGGGCGCACCCTCGCCCGAACGAGTTCACACGGGCGCCCTCAAATGACCCGCCCGAACGACCGAAACAAACCGACAAGGGAGAGCCGGGAAAACGAGCTGGACGAACGTGCACAAAGCCAACCTCGGGTCACAACTTAGCATTTTTGATACGGGCTCATTCGCCCGGGCGTGCCCTCGCCCAAACGACCCGCCTGAACGAATTCACACGGGCACCCTCAAACGACCCGCCCGAACGATTTTACATGGGCGCCCGAACGATCGAAATGAACCAACAAGGGAGAGCCAAGCAAACGAGCTGCACGAACGTGCACAAAGCCAACCTCGGGTCACAACTTAGCATTTTTGATATGGGCTCGTTCGCCTGGGCGCGCCCTCGCCTGGGCGCGCCCTCGCTCGAACGACCTGCCCGAACGAGTTCACACGGGCACCCTCAAATGACCCGCCCGAACAACCGAAATGAACCGACAGGGGAGAGCCGGGCAAATGAGCTGCACGAACGTGAACAAAGCCAACCTCGGGTCACAATTTAGCATTTTTGATACGGGCTCGTTCGCCCGGGCATGCTCTCACCCAAACGACCCGCCCGAACAAGTTCACACGGGCGCCCTCAAACGACCCGCCCGAACGACCGAAACGAACCGACAAAGGAGAGACGGGCAAACGAGCTGCACGAACGTGCACAAAACTAACCTCGAGTCACAACTTAGCATTTATGATACGGGCTCATTCGCCCAGGCGCGCCCTCGCCCGAATGACTCGCTCGAACGAGTTCACATGGGCGCCCTCAAACGACCCGCTCGAACGACCGAAATGAACCGACAAGGGAGAGCCAGGAAAACGAGCTGCACGAACATGTGTGAATCCTCGCCCGAACGACCCACCCGAATGAGTTCACATGGGCGCCCTCAAACGACCCGCCCGAACGACCCACCCGAACGAGTTCACACGGGTGCCCTCAAACGACCCGCCCGAACGAGTTCACACGGGCGCCCTCAAACGACCCACCCGAACGATTTTGCATTGGTGCCCGAACGACTGAAATGAAGCGACAAGGGAGAGCCGGGCAAACGAGCTGCACAAACGTGCACAAAGCCAACCTCGGGTCACAACTTAGCATTTTTGATACAAGCTCATTCGCTCAGGCGCGCCTTCGCCTAAACGATCCCCCCAAATGCGTTCACACGGGCGCCCTCAATCGACCCGCCCGAACGACCGAAACGGACCGACAAGGGAGAGCCGGGCAAACGAGTTGCACGAACGTGCACAAAGCTAACCTCGAGTCACAACTTAGCATTTCTGATACGGGCTCGTTCGCCCAGGCACGCCCTCACCTGAATGACCCTCCCGAACGAGTTCACACGGGTGCCCTCAAACAACCCTCTCGAACGACAGAAACGAACCGATAAGGGAGAGCCGGGCAAACGAGCTGCACGAACGTGCACGAAGCCAACCTCGGGTCAAAACTTAGCATTTTTTATACGGGCTCGTTCGCCCGGGCGCATCCTCGCCCGAACGACCCGCCCGAACGAGTTCACACGGGCACCCTCAAACGACCCGCCCGAACGAGTTCACACGGGCGCCCTCAAACGACCTGCCCGAACGAGTTCACACGGGCGCCCTCAAACGACCCGCCCGAACGATTTTGCATGGGTGCCCGAACGACTGAAATGAAGCGACAAGGGAGAGCCGGGCAAACGAGCTGCACGAACGAGTTCACACGGGCGCCCTCAAACGACCCGCCCGAACGACCGAAACGGACCGACAAGGGAGAGCCGGGCAAATGAGTTGCACGAACGTGCACAAAGCCAACATCGGGTCACAACTTAGCATTTTTTATACGGGCTCGTTCGCCCGGGTGCGCCCTCGCCCGAACGAGTTCACACGGGCGCCCTCAAACGACCCGCCCGAACGACCAAAACGAACGAGTTCACACGGGCGCCCTCAAACGACCGAAATGAACCGACAAGGGAGAGCCGGGAAAATGAGCTGCACGAACGTGCATAAAGCCAACCTCGGGTCACAACTTAGCATTTTTGATACGGGCTCATTCACCCTGGCACGCCCTCGCCCAAACAACCCGCCCGAACGAGTTCACACTGGCGCCCTCAAACGACCCGTCCGAACGACCCTCCTGAAAGACCCGCCCGAACGAGTTCACACGGGCGCCTCAAACGACCCGCCCGAATGACCCGCCCGAACGAGTTCACACGGGCACCCTCAAACGACCCTCCCGAACGACCTGCCCAAACGAGTTCACACGGGTGCCCTCAAACGACCCGCCCGAACGATTTTCATGGGTGCCCGAATGACCGAAATGAAGCGACAAGGGAGAGCCAGGCAAACGAGCTGCACGAACATGCACAAAGCCAACCTCGGGTCACAACTTAGCATTTTTTATACGGGCTCGTTCGCCCGGGTGCGCCCTCGCCCGAACCACCTGCCCGAACGAGTTCACACGGGTGCCCTCAAACGACCTGCCTGAACGAGTTCATACGGGCGCCCTCAAACGACCCGCCCGAACGACCGAAACGAACCGACAATGGAGAGCCGGGAAAACGATCTGCACGAACATGCACAAGGCCAACCTCGGGTCACAACTTAGCATTTTTGATACGGGCTCGTTCGCTCGGGCGTGCCCTCACCCGAACGACCCGCACGAACGAGTTCACACGGGCGCCCTCAAACGACCCGCCTGAACGACCAAAACAAACCGACAAGGGAGAGCCGGGCAAACGAGTTGCACGAACGTGCACAAAGCCAACCTCGGGTCACAACTTAGCATTTTTGATACGGGCTCGTTCGCCTGGGCGCGCCCTCACCCGAACGACCCGCCCGAACGAGTTCACACAGGCACCTCAAACGACCCGCCTGAACAACCCTCCCGAACGAGTTCACACGGGCGCCCTCAAACGACCCACCCGAACGACCCGCCCGAACGAGTTCACACGGGCGCCCTCACACGACCCGCCCGAACGATTTTGCATGGGTGCCCGAATGACCGAAACGAAGCGACAAGGGAGAGCTGGGCAAACGAGCTGCACGAACGTGCACAAAGCCAACTTCGGGTCACAACTTAGCATTTTTGATAGGGGCTCGTTCGCCCGGGTGCGCCCTCGCTTGAACGAACCGCCCGAACGAGTTCACACAGGCGCCCTCAAACGACCCACCCGAACGACCGAAACGAACCGAAAAGGGAGAGCTGGGCAACCGAGCTGCACGAACGTGCACAAAGCAAACCTCGGGTCACAACTTGGCATTCTTGATATAGGCTCGTTTGCCTGGGCACGCCCTCACCCGAACGAGTTCACACGGGTGCCCTCAAACGACCCGCCTGAACGACCGAAACAAACCAGCAAGGGAGAGTCGAGAAAATGAGCTGAACGAACGTGCACAAAGCCAACCTTGGGTCACAACTTAGCATTTTTGATACGGGGTCGTTCGCCCAGGCGCGCCCTCGCCCGAATGACTTGCCCAAACGAGTTCACACGGGCGCCCTCAAACGCCCCGCCCGAATGAGTTCACACGGGCGCCTCAAACGACCCGCCCGAACGAGTTCACACGAGCGCCCTCAAACGACCCGCTCGAACGAGTTCACACGCGCGCCCTCAAACGACCCTCCCGAACGATTTTGCATGGGTGCCCGAACGACCGAAACGAAGCGACAAGGGAGAGCGGGCAAACGAGCTCCACGAGTGTGCACAAAGCCAACCTCGGGTCACAACTTAGCATTTTTGATACGGTCTCGTTCGCCCGGGCGCGCCCTCACCCGAACGACCTGCCCAAACGAGTTCACACGGGCGCCCTCAAACAACTCGCCCGAACGAGTTCACACCGGCGCCCTCAAACGATCCGCCCGAACGATTTTGCATGGGTGCCTGAACGACCGAAACAAAGCGACAAGGGGGAGTCGGGAAAATGAGGTGCACGAACGTGCACAAAGCCAACCTAGGGTCACAACTTAGCATTTTTGATACAGGCTCGTTCGCCCGGGCGCGCCCTCGCCCGAACGAGTTCACACGGGCGCCCTCAAACGACCCGCCCGAACGTGTTTGCACGGACGCCCTCGCCCGACCCGCCTGAACGGGTTTGCACGGACGCCCTCGCCTGACCCGACCAAACGGGTTTGCACAGATGCCCTTGCCCAAACAACCTACCCGAACGGGTTTGTGCGGACACCCTCGCCCGACCCGCCTGAACATTTTTGCATAGACGACCTCGCCTGACCCGCCCGAACGAGTTTACACGGGCGCCCTCAAACGACCCGCTCGAATGAGTTTACATGGAAAACGACCCTCCCAAACGAGTGTTTACACGGAAAACGACCCGCTCGAACGAGTTTACATGGGTCCAACACACGACCAAAATGAAGTCACAAGCGAGATTCGGGCAAACGGGCATCACGATCGTGCACAAGGCCCACCCCCATTCACAACTTAGCATTTTTTATACGGCCACGTGTGCCCTGGGCGCCGTCACATGACACGACATGACACGACCCGACCCATTTGCACGGGCACCCACACACGACACGTCCCGACCCGCGCGAATGAAATTTGGGGTTTCCATGGGCGCATGACCCGAAAGAAATTTCGGGGTTTCCGTGGGCGCACGACCCGAACAAAGGCACGAGGGAGCATTAGGCAAACGGGCCACAGGAACATGCAGAAGACACACGGGTGGTCATGACTTAGTATTTTTGGCACGCCCACGTGTGCCCGGGCACCCACACACGGCACGACACGGCCCGACCGGCCTTGTGCGAGCCGACCCGACACGGCCCGACCGACCTTGTGAGAGCCGACCCGACATGCCCGAACGCGTTTTCACGGGCACCCACACACGACACGACACGACCCGACCCGAACAAAATTTTGGGTTTCCTTGTATGCACAACCTGAACGAAATTTGGGGTTTCCATGGGTGCGCGACCCGAACGAAGGCACAAGGCAGCGTCGAGCAAACGGGACGCACGAATGTGTAGAAGGCACATGTGGGGTCATGACTTAGCATTTTTGGCAGTGCCACGTGTGCCCGAGCACCCACGCATGGCACGACCCGACCCGCCCGAATGAAGGCACGACAGAGCGTCGGGCAAACGGGTTGCGCGAACGTCCAGGAGGCACACGGGTGGTCACGCCCTAACATTTTTTACATGGCCACATGTTCTTGAGCACCCACGCGCGGCACGGCACGACCCGACCCCACTCGACTTGCTCGAACGCATTTGCACGGGCACCCACACATGACACGACCCGACCCACCCGAATGGAATTTGGGGTTTCCATGTGTGCACGGCCCGAACGAAATTTGGGGTTTCCATGGGTGCACGACCCGAACGAAGGCCCAAGGGAGCGTCGGGAAAACGGGCCGCACGAATGTGCAGAAGACACATGGGCGGTGATTACTTAGAATTTTTGGCACGGCCACGTGTGCCGGGGCACCCACACACTACACGACACAACCCGACCCGCCCTAGGCGAGCCAACCCGAATCGCCCGAACGAAATTTTGGGTTTCCATGGGTGCACGACCCAAACAAAGAAGGCACACGAGTGGTTATGACTTGGCATTTTTGGCACGCCCACGTGTGCCCGCGCACCCCCACACACGGCACGGCACGGGATGACCCGGCCTGCCCGAAGGAAATTTGGGATTTGAACGGGCGCACGAACCGAACGAAGGCACGAGGGTAGGAATATCTTTGACTCTAATACATAAATATACCTGGGGTAACATGTCCTTAATATCTTCAACATTTTCTTTTGACTCTTTATAACACTTTAACATGTGCTAGGCCTATTTCAATGAGCAAGAAACTCAATGACAAATATAATATATATATATATATATATATATATTTTTATTTATTTATTTTCTTGAATAAATACAAATAACAAAAGTACATTTTTGAAGATCGAACCCAGTTACACTTTCTTCAACACCCCCTCTCAACTAGGGAGGTATTCATAAATCATTACAAGGTGTTTGGCTATTTTTCAATCTTGAATAATTCACATAAGAGAAACCGGATTGGCAACCCATCTGTTATAGCATCATATTAGCCAACATTGTTCATAGCAAGGCCTTGACTAACACCTTGGTCATTGTCTCTAAAGGTACATACCCACCCAGGTGTTCCCTGAGTATGACCTTCCAGGACAATTCTTGTCTTGGGTTCCCATCCCTCAAAGAATATCACTCCTCTTGCCTACTCTTGACTTGCGTACCCTACACATCCTCAAAGAGCATCATATGCCAAATGATTACCCAATCCTCCCGTTATTTCTTGCCAAGTGAAGTCAAGAATGTTGTGTCTATCTCTTCCCCTTGATTGGGGAAGACATGCCCAAGTTTCCTCTGACAAGGAACTTGCCCAAGCTCCTTTGTAGTTGGGAACTTGTTAGAACTCCCTCTTAGCTAGGGAATTGTCCATTCATCAACAACGTCTTCTTCATGGGTCCTTCAACCACTTGATCTCCTTCTTTCCTTCGATGTTCATGAAGTCTTGTTTAAACTTCTTCTTGGCAGGGTACCGGCCATCGATCACTTTCCCCCCTGGTTTGTCATGTAATTGCTCCCTTCATGGAAATTGGCCTTCTTGATATATATCAGGTCCTTTTTGTCATCTAGCTACTCCTTTGTCACCTTGTCTATCCTTCATAACACTTATCACATGGATGCTTAGTTGTAGTCGCTTGTTCACGTACTTTGATTTAGTGGCCCTTCATGATATTGCTCTTCATCATGACATATTTGTAGAGTGGAAATGGTTATCTGCACCTTACTATCTCCAAGGCCTTCGTAGGTGTCAATGGTCCTTTATCTTTTTCTTCCTTTGTCAGAGTTTCCGTGCCTTCTTTCGAGAGATGTTGAGGAATCTTTTCAAATAGTTATTCTTTGTGACCGCGATGTTCTTCATTTGCTTCTTATTGGATTGATTGGTCAACCACCTTATACTTCTTATGAGAGCACTTCTTCATGTTGACCTTTACTCCATTGTAGCACATGCCTCCGAGCATGTCGTTGGCGAAAGAGAACCTTTTATTCTTGATCATGATTCTAGAACTTTTCCCATGACCCAATCAATATATATGATGACATGACTTAAACTTTGATGCATACATACCTCACCTTGATTATGCTTTTATCATCGCGGCTTTATTTGATAGTTCTCCTCGATTGGTGTAGCCTTTCTTGCTTCATCTGCTCTCGCCTGTATATCATCCTCTCTTGAATCTCATAAATGGGACCCCCAATGAGACCTCTACCCCCTTTGAAAGAAGACTTTAAGCAAAGAGGTTGACTTAGTCATAGGAGGATCTTCCTTCTTTTGCTTATTGTCATCTTCTTTCACTACTTGAGTTACATGAGCTTCTTCCCTTTTTCTCTTTTTGTTGTTGTCCTTCTTAAGTTTCGGACAATCCCTTTTGTAGCGTCCATACTCTTGGCATCCAAAACGTTGGACTTTGGACATGTAGTGGTCCCAACCAATTTTCTACTTTCCTTGCAAAAAGACACTGAGGTATACTCAGAAGGGGACATATACTTACTTGATAGAGTTTGAGATGTAGTGAACTTGCTTTCTTCTTGATTGCTTGCCTTCCTTAGATCTTGATGTTGTTCAAGTTGCTTTCTTCAAATGGACTTGCTTGATGACTTGACTCATAGTGCCTTTCATTCTTCAAGATGGTGTAGCTTGATGTAGGTCCCTCTTTGATTTTTTCTTCTTGTAGGTGCCTTTATACAAGGCGTTTCTTCTTGCTTTGTAGTCTTCCATGATGAATGACAAATGGTATACCTTCTTGTCCTTGATGTGATTGAGACTTCTTGCCTTGACGCTTCAACCTTGCAGATTTTCTTGAGATTCCCTTTCCTTGATGTGTCACCTTAGCTCCGATACCGCGTTGAAGAATCTGGGGCAATGGGGTATAGCGGGATTCTTCTAGACTTGATAACAATTTGTGAAGCTCTTTTGCAATTTATCGTGTTATCTTAATCTTCTTCTCTTCTTATTAATGCATGTGTGTTTACTTTCATCAAACTGGTGCCAAAAACATAAGAACAAGAACACAAGATGTTGGCTCTCTACCAGGGAAAAACCTCTCTCTCTCTCTCAAAGGAAAACCCTTTCGTAAATTTCTCTCATTGAAGATTCTTATTGGTCATTGCGAAGCCCAATACCCTTGACAATAATATCCCCCAAGCATAAGTCGAGTCCTTCCTCCTCTCTACACTTTGTTTCTTCGGTGCTTTGTTCCCCGGCACTCTGTCCTTCTTTCAACTTTTGATAGTCCGTGGTGGACTAGCTCTAGAAGAGACTCCAACCTTTGATCCTTAGCGAGATCCTTTACCAATGAAGAAACCTTCATTCTCTTGACCAACTGAGCCTTTTTCTTGATGTGAGGTTGCAGGCTCGATGTACACCAAGTTTACTGCACCTGGGGCGATTTCCATCGCGACGAGACATGGGAACCGCAAATTTCCCGCGCTTGGGATGCTTTCGACAAGGCGGGACATGGAATCACTAGGTTCCCCGCAATTTGGCGACCTCTGGCAAGGAGGGACTGGTAGACCCCATGTCACACTCCTATCCTAGTGGTATTATTTCAACCACGCATAAGCGGGTCTGGCACCACTGTACTTTTTCTTTTTACCAATACTTGAGTACACGGTCTGCGCCTACTTCAACACTCTGTCATTTTTCCAATAAGTGTTCTTAACAATGCAGCGAAAATAACTTACCATAAATTTATCTTCTTCAATTATTCTTTCAACCTGTCGTGTCGTGTGGTCATGCTGCATTGGCCCGCGACCTGCACGACACAACTCCACACCTAAACTGTGAACCTATCCACCCGACTTTCCCTTCCGCGGCACCCAAACTCTACCCGTCGGTGCGGTCCATAGTGAGGGCGCACGGCCTGCCTGCCCGGACGGTAACCCGCCCCACTCTGCCTATCTGCACTACCAAGCCCGATCCGCCCTCTGTAATCCACCCGCCGGTGCGGCCCTCTTACCCGCGTCCTTCTCTTCCTTCCGTTTTCGCCCAACTCCTTCCTTCGCACTTGTTCTGCGATGTGGAAGTTTGAGTTCGATGTCCCTTCGTCGAATGCCATCATCCTTACTTATACGCGTCCATTCACCCAAGGGTTGTGTCTCTCGAGGATAACAAGGGTCGGCTCCATCAACATGCATGCCCGGCTTACCTGCCACATAACCTCGACACGCCCCATACCAACGAACCGCCGCATCCCTTCGTGTGCACCGTCGCACCCATGGGTCAGCTCCAACACCTCACCGATTACACCCATCGCCACATGTCGCACACCTGCCCGCATCCCAACTCATCCGCACATGGTCACCTCTTTCATCCGGGCACGCAACAAGGGTCGCCCGAGCGCCTTCCGTCGGTGGCTCGCCCATCGTGTAGGTATCAAGGGGCGTGCGCCACGCCCAACACGGCGCGAGCAACATGGGAACCCCGTGTGTCACGCCCCCAGGCCTACAGTAGTCTTTCAGCCGTACGTGGCGAGGTGCGGCGCCACCGAACACTTTCTTTTCACCAATACTTATGTTCATGGACTACGCCCAACCGTTAGTCTACTTAGTTTGTTTTTCGCAACCAAGTATTATTATGTTTCCTTTATACCAATGAACACCCATACACATTTATTATCATCAACAATTATACATGAAGAACACAATTGCACAGTATAAAAGGAGGGGCAACTCCCTGAACAATGAGTCTGCCCGAATACAATATATTATTCAAATCTACAATGTTTACGAGGCTTTACAAGTATACATGGGAAACACCAAGTTTCATACTTAGCCAATTTTACAAATAGGCAACACCTCCGTGTGCCAACCGAGTTCCTTGCCCGATCTGGGCGGGCGCGCCCTCACACGAGCTGCCAACCATACTCCTCAACCGAACCTCGTTTACCGCTGCACGACGGGCGGGCGACCTACCCGAGACACCCCATGTCACATCGAACGGCGGGTGCCTTCCTTACCCGCGCCCTCACCCGATAACCAAAACTTGTGCGTATCGTGTGTGCTTGCCGAAGAGAGGGCACATATATGCCCGCGCCTCTTTTGCAACCTGCTCCACTACTTCGCACATTTTTCTTGATCACTGAATGCTCATGTTCAAATGTCCATCTTCGAATGAATGCCAAAACCTCCAACACCTTGCCATATTTATACGAGCGGTTGGGCGAGTTGCTGCCCAGGCCGACTCGACAACCGCGTGCCAAAACGCCCTTACACGTCGCAAACTTGCCATCAGATTGTTGGTCGGAAAACAATCCTTCGTTGAAGTCGCCCCAACATGCAGGTCGGCCCGTGGGTTATGCCAAACGCTCCCACACTATAAACCAACCATCGCTCCACCTCTAATGCGCATT
>CM062805.1:806783819-806821319 GCA_031772625.1 Pinus tabuliformis | reverse complement strand
TTCGAGCGATGCCACACAAAGCCCGCATCGGCTAACGCCGACTGCCCATCCAAGGGAACAAGATCACCGCTCGCCGACGCACACCACGAAACATCGCTTGAGGTATTTCAGCCGACCGCACCGCACGGGGCACGGATGACCAGCTCCGCTGCTCCCTAGCATATTGCAGGGAGTGCGTTTGAATGAGATGCGACACCCAGACAGACGTGCCCTCAACCGAGGCCTCGGGTGCAAATTGCGTTCAAAAACTTGATGATTCACGGGATTCTGCAATTCACACTAAGTCTCGCATTTCGCTACGTTCTTCATTGTAACAAGAGCTGAGATATCCACTGCCGAGAGTCGTTTCCACGTGTATTACCAAAAAATCGGCCACAAAACTGAATAAGAGCACCCCCCACAACAAATTTAAGGCCAAGGGGCAAAAGGAGGAAAAACGCATGAGATAAAGAGAAACAAAGGTGTCTAACCCCCTCACAGGGGGAGGCTCGAATAGAGGACAATCTCCCCCAGCCCCACGCCCTTGCAAAAAGGGGGGAAATGCATGGATCAGCGATCGAGAAGGACTAGGATGTCCACCCCGGGAGCTCGCACTGATTTTTAGCCCTTCCCTGACACCAGCCCACAACGATTCCCCCTTTTCTCCGTAGAGTTAGGGACCGAAAGGAAGAAAAGGGTAGAAAACAAAGCACAAACAAGGCACAAGCCTCCCAAAGCCCCGTGCCTTTGGAAAAAGGGGGGAACTGAAGGGGAAGACAATCAAGAAGGACTAGGGTGGTCACCCCGGGAGCTCGCACTGCGTTTCGTCCTTCCGGAACACCAATCCACAACAATCCCACCTTTTCTCCGTAACACTAGGGGCCACGAGGAAGAAGCGAAGAAAACAACAAGAGATAAAGGGATATATCAACTGTGGCTATCGGCTCACAAGGGAGGCTCCAAACAGAGAACAAGCTTCCCCAACCCCGTGCCTTCGCAAAAAGGGGGTAACTGCAGGGGACAATGATCGAGAAGGACTAGGGTGGCCACCGTGGGAACTCGCACTGCCTTTCGTCCTTTCCGAACACCAATCCACAAGAAAACAACATGAAAGAAAGAGAGATATCAAATGCGTCCACCGGCTCATAGGGGGAGGCACAAACAGAGAACAAGCTTCCCGACCCTCGTGCCTTCGAAAAAGGGGGGGACCTGTAGGGGACGGCGATCGAGAAGGACTAGGGTGGCCACCCTCGGAACTCGCACTGCTTTTCGTCCTTCCTTAACACCAATCCACAACAATCCCACCTTTTCTCCATAAAGCCAAGGGGCCAAAAGCAAGAAGGGAAGAAAACAACAGGAAAGCAAGAGATATCAAACGTGGCTACCGGCTCACAAGGGGAGGCTCAAACAGAGAGCAAGCTTCCCAAACACCGCGCCTTCAGAAAAAGGGGGGAACTGCAGGGGACGGTGATCGAGAAGGACTAGGGTGGCCACCCTGGGAACTCGCCCTACTTTTTGTCCTTCCCGAACACCAATCCACAACAATCCCACCTCTCCTCCGTAAACCTAGGGGCAAAAGGAAGAAGGGAAGAAAACAACACCAAATAAACAAAGATCCCAAGAAAAGGGAGAAGCTCAACAGCACGCCGAGTAGATGTCCGCTAACCAAAAAGAAATCAAACAAGGCACCGAATCAAAAAAGTCTCCCACCTCTTCACACCCTCCCACATGCATTCAGCACAACACCCTTTCCAGCTTTACAACATAGCAAACAACCAAGCAAATAAATCACAACCTAAAACTGACCAATAGAAAAGACAAGGGCCACGATGAGACCCGTGTCTGGAGCACGTCACTGAGAGGCACACAGCCCCCCAACCCAACGGCACACGGCTTCAAACGACAAATAGACGGCTGCCAATAACACAAACCCACCTCGCTCTTGCACCCCTCCGTGTACAAAACACACGTGTACGGGGGTCAAATAATCAAACTCCAAAGAGGTGTTGTCACAGGCCGACGCTCAACACTGGAGAAATCCGCGGGCCACAAATACATCGATGGTGCAAGGCCACTAGAGACAGGGACGTTCGCAAAGCGCACACCACGAAACAAAGAAATGACGCAAGTCCCACAAAAAACCCACAATCCAAAGGGAGGAACAAAGACACGACCCACTACTTCTTTTTCCATCAGAAGGTGAGTGGGTCACGAGAGGACGAGGAATTCCCTCGACGGCAAAGGCACGAGATAAGATTGCCACCCTCATGCCTGTCGGCGGGGAAAATTGCGATCTCGATGGAGCTCAGACCGAGGGATGGGTTTTTCATTACCTCGACACCCAACCTTTCCGCGAGGGCATGTCGAAGGAACGGTCGGGAGGGACTAGGGTGGCCAGCCCAACGGGTTGAACCACTCTTCATCCATCCCATACTTGATCGCACCCCGACAATCTCGCCTCACGGGAGGTTTGAGCTACCAGGCGCGCGTGCAACCACTCCCTCGACCCAACCACCAGCCAAAAAGCTCACCCAAGAAACACATCAACCGCCGCCGCCTTTTCGAGAGAACCAACTATGGAAGCCCGCACCCTTGGCCCATGCCTTCCAACGAACAAAAGACCGAGCACCACCGCTACGAATGAGTCCGAATTTATCCATCGTATTTATCGAGCACCTCAACTCTGCAGCAACCATGCCCGGCCAAACAGATCGTCGGAAGGGCTCCCAAGAAACAAGCTTCCGGACCCCCTGCAGAAACACATTGGGGGGAAGAAAAACAAAGGATGGGTGGGACAAGCACAAGCATGGCTTGCAAGCACACACGAAAAAACAAGCATAGTTACCTCGAGACAAGCAACCAACAATGTTCCTGCCAAACACCAAACCCGCTCCCCTAGAGACGCACCACAAAGTCCCACATTGCAATCGAAACCCAACCAACCCAAACCAAAAAAGAACACCCCTGCTATCAATAATCCTACTGCAGGTTCACCTACGTAACCTTGTTATGACTTCTCCTTCCTCTAAATGATAAGGTTCAATGAACTTCTCATGACGTCGACGGTGGCGAAGCACCATCGTCGACGCAATCCGAACACTTCACCGGATCATTCAATCAGTAGGAGCGATGGGCGGTGTGTACAAAGGGCAGGGATGTAGTCAACACGAGTTGATGACACGCGCTTACTAGGAGTTCCTCGTTGAAGACCAATAATTGCAATGGTCTATCCTCATCACGATGCAATTTGAGAAGATTTCTCAATCCTCTCGAACCAGGAATAAAAACTCGTTGGCTGCATCAGTGTAGCGCGCGTGCAGCCCAGAACATCTAAGGGCATCACAGACCTGTTATTGCCTCAAACTTCCATGGCCTAAACGGCCATAGTCCCTCTAAGAATCTGGCCGCGAAGGGGAACCTCCGTGTAGCTAGTTAGTAGGCTGAGGTCTCGTTCGTAATCAGAATTAACCAGAAAAATCGCTCCACCAACTAGGAACAGCCATGCACCACCACCCATAGAATCAAGAAAGAGCTCTTAATCTGTCAATCCTTACTATGTCTGGACCTGGTAAGTTTCCCCGTGTTGAGTCAAATTAAGTCGCAGGCTCCACTCCTGGTGGTGCCCTTCCGTCAATTCCTTTAAGTTTTAGCCTTGCGACCATACTCCCCCCGAAACCCAAACACTTTGATTTCTCAGAAGGTGCTGGCGAAGTCCTTAGAGCAACATCCATCGATCCCTGGTCGACATCGTTTATGGTTGAGACTAGGACGGTATCTGATCATCTTCGAGCCCCCAAATTTCATTCTTGATTAATGAAAACATCCTTGGCAAATGCTTTCGCAGTGGTCCGTCTTTCATAAATCCAAAAATTTCACCTCTGACAATGAAATACGAATGCCCCCGACAGTCCCTATTAATCATTACTCCGGTCCCGAAGGCCAACACAATAGGACCAGACTCCTATCATGTTATTCCATGCTAATGTATTTAGAGCATAAGCTTGCTTTGAGCACTCTAATTTTTTCAAAGTAACAACGCTGGAACCGCGACCCAGCCAATTAAGGCCAGGAGCACGCCGCCGACAAAAGGTACGGAATGGCAGGTGCACACCGAGTAGGCGGACCGACCCTTACGATCCAAGATCCAACTACGAGCTTTTTAACTGCAACAACTTAAATATACGCTATTGGAGCTGGAATTACCGCGGCTGCTAGAACTAGGCTTGCCCTCCAATGGATCCTCGTTAAGGGATTTAGA
Organism: Pinus tabuliformis; assembly: GCA_031772625.1. Lineage (NCBI taxonomy): Eukaryota > Viridiplantae > Streptophyta > Pinopsida > Pinales > Pinaceae > Pinus > Pinus tabuliformis. The sequence continues at coordinate 806,817,082 of CM062805.1, read as the reverse complement.
TTGTACTCATTCCAATTACCAGACTCGATGAGCCCAGTATTGTTATTTATTGTCACTACCTCCCCATGTCAGGATTGGGTAATTTGCACGCCTGCTGCCTTCCTTGGATGTGGTAGCCGTTTCTCAGGCTCCCTCTCCGGAATCGAACCCTAATTCTCCGTCACCCGTCACCACCATGGTAGGCCTCTATCCTACCATCGAAAGATGATAGGGCAAAAATTTGAATGAAGCATCGCCAGCACAAGGGCTGTGCGATCCGTCGAGTTATCATGATTCATCGGAGAAGCGGGCAAGCCCGCACCGACCTTTTATCTAAAAAATGCATCCCTTCCAAAGAGTCGGGACTTGGTGCACGTATTAGCTCTAGAATTACTACGGTTATCCAAGTAGTATGGTACCATCAAAAAAACTATAACTGATTTAATGAGCCATCCGCAGTTTCATAGTCTGAATTAGTTCATACTTAGACATGCATGGCTTAATCTTTGAGACAAGCATATGACTACTGGCAGGATCAACCAGGTAGCACCCTCCCGCTTCAAAGGGAATTCCGGGCGCTCTCTTACCGAGAGCCAGCCTGAACACCCATCAAGTCAAAGAGACGTCAAAATATCATGTAAAACTTTTATGCCTTGAACCTCTTGCATCCCAAGAAGGAAGCACACGCAACATGCCAAGGACATGGCAAACAAATGGGCAGACCTGCCGAGCCATAACGCACCAAGGCCACTCCAGAGTTTGCAGCCATGGCCCAACCAACAAGAAAACGAGCGATCACTCACCGAATCCCTTAGAAATGCCTCCAAAGGCCTCCACGCCCCGCTCCGAGGGCACCTAGGAGTCCACCCGGACAGCAGCAATGATGGACCTCGATCACCCGATCGCCTGCGGTAGCCTCGATGCAAAGGAAACAAATGGAGAATGACCAACCACGCAACCTCTATATTACAAATGAGCCACAACCCTCCCCGCCCCCGCACCGAGGCCACCTAGGAATCCACCCGGACAGCAGCAACGATGGACCTCAATCTCCCGACCGCCTGCGGCAGCCTCGATGCAAAGGAAAAGGAAGGAAATAAAAAGAGGATGACCGACCACACAAATCCTATCATAGAGAGGCCATACAAACCTCCCCGCCCCGCACCGATGCCACCTAGGAGTCCACCCGGACAGTAGCAACAGTGGACCTCGATCGGATGATCGCCTGCGTAGCCTCAACACAAAGGCAAGGGAAGGAAATCATACAAGACAAACCGAGCCCGCAACCTCCCTTAGAAATGCCCCCCAACCCACCCCTCCCCTCCCCGCATAGGGGCCACCTAGGAGTCCACCCGGACAGTAGCAACGATGGACCTCGATCGCATGATCACCTGCGGCAGCCTCAATCCAGAGAGGAAATGGAAGGAAATAAAACAAGACCAACCGAGTCCACAACCTCTCTTAGAAATGCCCCCCGACCCTCCACGCCATGCACCGAGGCCACCTAGGAGTCCACCCACGACAGCAGCAACGGTGGACCTCGATCACTTGACCGCCTGCGGCAACCACCATGCCAAGGAAAAGGAAGGATGTAAATGCAAATCAAGAGGTTCGCTACACAATACAATAACACATATCCGAATAGGAGGAGGAGGGATTGGGCAAGTTCGCACCCCACGCACCCTACGTACAGGCAACCTAGGAGATTTCCCACAGCTTTACCGACCAGACGATGAATAATTTTCCCCTACGGCCACCTCCACGGAAAGGAGGGAGGTCGAAGCGTTCCACCTCTAAATCCTTCTTCCAGATAGCCCCCACCATCGATGACTATAGTAGCAAGCCTCCTCCCCTTTGGACCACGAGCGCATACACAATTGAAACAACAAGTGCCCCCAACCCTCCCCGCAAAGAGGCCACCTAGGAGTCCACCCAGACAGCAGCAACGATGGACCTCGATCGCATGATCGCCTGCGGCAGCCTCAATGCAAAGGAAACGGAAGGAAACAAAACAACAAGACCAACCGAGCCCACAACCTCTCTTAGAAATGCCTCCCGACCCTCCACGCCACACAACGAGGCCACCTAGGAGTCCACCCGCGCCAGCAGAAATGGTGGACCTCAATCACTTGACCACCTGTGGCAACCACGATGCGAAGGCAAAGGAAGGAAGTAAATGCAAATCAAGAGGGTCGCTACACAATACAAGAACACATATCCGAACAGGAGGAGGGATCGGGCAGCTCCGCACCCCACGCACCCTACGTACAGGCAACCTAGGAGATTTCCCATAGCTTTACCGACGGATGATGAATAATTTTCCCCTACGGCCACCTCCACGCAAAGGAGGGAGGTCGAAGCGTTCCACCTCAAAATCCTTCTTCCAAATAGCCCCCACCATCGATGTAGCAAGCCTCCTCCCCATTGGACCATGAGCGCATACACAATTGAAACAACAAGTGCCCCCCAACCCTCCCCGCAGAGAGGCCACCTAGGAGTCCACCCGGACAGCAGCAACGATGGACCTCGATCGCATGATCGCCTACGGCAGCTTCAACGCAAAGGAAACGGAAGGAAACAAAACAACAAGACCAACTGATCCCACAACCTCTCTTAGAAATGTGCCCCCCGACCCTCCACACCACGCACCAAGGCCACCTAGGAGTCCACCCGCGACAGCAGAAACGGTGGACCTCGATCACTTGAACGCCTGCGGCAACCACGATGCGAAGGCAAAGGAAGGAAGTAAATGCAAATCAAGAAGCTCGCTACACAATACAAGAACATATCCAAACAGGAGGAGGGATCGGGCAGCCCTGCACCCCCCGCACCCTACGTACAAGCAACCTAGGATATTTCCCACAGCTTTACCGACTGGACAATGAATACTTTTCCCCTACGACCACCTCCACGCAAAGGAGGGAGGTCGAAGCGTTCCACCTTGAAATCCTTCTTCCAGATAGCCCCCACCATCGACATAGCAAGCCTCCTCCCCATTGGACCAGGGGCGCATACACAATTCAAACAACAAATGCCCATAAACGTTGTGACTTAACATTTCCAACCACAAAAGCCTGCCACACATGCAAGATGCAAGGGAAAATCTGACCCCTCGATCAAACATATGGGCTAACACATCTATCAAAACCTCAAAGCCAACGCAACCATGAACAATGTGCACTTTGAAAGGAATGCCAACCCTTGACTTTACAACAAGGAGAACAATGCCTCACATCGCCCGACAGAAAAAGCAAGCAAGAGGGAGGGTAGGTGGTTTACAACCAAAACCCTTCCACTACCTTCTTAAATGTATGCATCTAAACCGATAATGCCAACACAGAAAGAGTACAAGCACAAGACACCGACACCATAAAAAGCCGAACAATGAAGAGGCTAGCCATCACAAGGAGCCACACCACAACAACCCATACAACTCCCAAAAATTGGAGCAGAAGGGGAATTGTTCACATATGCCTCCCGGGACAAGCATGGCCAACATTACCGCTCATGCGCTACCAAGTGGGTATGGAGAGAAGATGAAAATCGGACACCCTACAAATGACCCAAGGCCATTCTTGAGGCAAACCTGAAAACCAACTCAATTACCAACCCACCTTTCACACGAAAAGCAAAACCCTCCACACCAAATAGGGAGGAGGTGAAAAATATAACAAGGAGCCAATTTCAATGGAGCCACAAATGGCTGCCTAGCCCAATCAAAATTCTCTATTTGCAACAACCGAGGGGCACGATAGTGACATAGGCAACGACGGAGTTTTGGGGCTTCCATCTAGGACCGCAACAACGAAGGCTCAAAGGAGCGCCGAGGAAACTATCAACATTCTTATCGTTGGGATGGGAAAGAGGGACGGGGATGAGCATTGCCCACATTACCACTCATGTGCTACCAAGCGGGGATGGAGAGAAGACAAAAATCGGCCACCCTACAAATGACCCAAGGCCATCGTTCGAGCAAACCTGACAAAGCAACAGGGAAAGAAAACCTGTCACCTGTATCTTCTGGAGGGGCATGAGGGGGACCATGACGAGCCAAGGAGCCACACCACAACAACCAATACAGCACCAAGAACTTAGAGAGCATAAGGGGAATTGTTCACGTATGCCTCCCGGGATGAGCATGGCCAACATTACCGCTCATGCGCTACCGAGTGGGGATGGAGACATTATGAAAATCGGACACCCTACAAATGACCCAAGGCCATCCTTCAGGCAAACCCGAAAACACAACTCGATTACCAACCCACCTTTCACACGGAAAGAAAACCTGTCACTGGTATCATTTGGAGGGGCACAAGGGGACCAAGACAAACCAGGGAGCCAAAACACAACAACCCCTATAGCTCCAAGAACTTAGAGAGAAATTTTCCACATATGCCTCCCGGGACGAGCATGGGCAACATTACCGCTCATGCGCTACCGAGTGGGGATGGAGAGAAGATGAAAATCGGCCACCCTACAAACAACCCAAGGCCATCGTTCAGGCAAACATGAAAACACAACTCGATTACCAACCCACCTTTCACACGAAAAGAAAACCTGTCATTGGTATCATCTGGAGGGGCACGAGGGGGACCAGGACGAGCCAGGGAGCCACACCACAACACAACAACCCATACAGCTCCAAGGACTTGGAGAGCGGAATGGGAATTGTTCACATATGCCTCCTAGGACGAGCATTACCAACATTACCACTCATGCGCTACCGAGTGGGGATGGAGAGAAGATGAAAATCGGCCACCCTACAAACGACCCAAGGCCATCACTCGGGCAAACGTGAAAACACAACTCGATTACCAATCCACCTTTCACACGGAAAGAAAACCTGTCACTGGTGTCATCTGGAGGGGCACTCAGGCACCAGGACGAGCCAGGGAGCCACACCACAACAACCCATACAGCTCCAAGAACTTGGAGAGTGGAAGGGGAATTGTTCACATATGCCTTCGAGGCCGAGCCTGGCCAACATTACCACTCATGCGCTACCAAGTGGGGATGGAGAGAAGATGAAAATCGGCCACCCTACAAATGACCCAAGGCCATCGTTCAGGCAAACCCGAAAACACAACTCGATTACCAACCCACCTTTCACATAGATTGAAAACCTGTCGCTGGTATCATCTGGAGGGGCACGAGGGGACCAGGACGAGCCAAGGAGCCACACCACAATAGCCCATACAGCTCCAAGAACTTGGAGAGAAGAAGGGGAATTGTTCACATATGCCTCCCAAGACGATCATGGGAAACATTACCGCTCATGTGCTACTGAGTGGGGATGGAGAGAAGATGAAAATCGGCCGCCCTACAAACGACCCAAGGCCATCATTCAGGCAAACCCGAAAACATAACTCGATTACCAACCCACCTTTCACACGGAAGGAAAATCTGTCGCTGGTATCATCTGGAGGGGCACTCGGGGACCAGGACGAGCCAGGGAGCCACACCACAACAGCCCATACAGCGCCAACAGCTTGGAGAGAGGAAGGGGAATTGTTCACGTATGCCTCCCAGGACGAGCATGGCCAACATTACCGCTCTTGCGCTACCGAGTGGGGATGGAGAGAAGATGAAAATTGGCGGCCCTACAAATGACCCAAGGCCATCGTTCAGGCAAACAAGAAAACACAACTCGATTACCAACCCACCTTTCACACGGAAAGAAAACCTGTCGTTGGTATCATCTAGAGGGGCACGCGGGGACCTGGACGAACCAGGGAGCCACACCACAACAGCCCATACAACTCCAAGGACTTAGAGAGCAGAAGGGGAATTGTTCACATATGCCTCCCAAGACGAGTGTGGCCAACATTACCGCTCATGCGCTACCGAGTGGGGATGGAGAGAAGATGAAAATCGGGAACCCTACAAATGACCCAAGGCCATCCTTTGGGCACACGCAAAAACACAACTCGATTACCAACCCACCTTTCACACGGAACGAAAACCTGTCGCTGGTATCATCTAGAGGGGCGCAAGGGGGACCAGGACGAGCAAGGGAGCCACACCACAACAGCCCATACAGCTCCAAGAACTTGGAAAGTAGAAGGGGAATTGTTCACATATGCCTCCCAAGACGAGCATGGCCAACATTACCGCTCATGCTCTACCGAGTGGGGATTGAGAGAAGATGAAAATCGGCCACCCTACAAATGACCCAAGGCCATCGTTCAGGCAAACGCAAAAAGATAACTCAATTACCAACCCACCTTTCACACGGAAAAAAAAAACCTGTCGCTGGTATCATCTAGAGGGGCGCGAGGGGGACCAAGATGAGCAAGGGAGCCACACCAAAACAGCCCATACAGCTCCAAGAACTTACAAAGCAGAAGGGGAATTGTTCACATATGCCTCCCAAGACGAGCATGGCCAACATTACCGCTCATGTGCTACCGAGTGGGGATGGAGAGAAGATGAAAATCAGCCACCCTACAAACGACCCAAGGCCATCGTTCCGGCAAACGCGAAAACACAACTCAATTACCAACCCACCTTTCACACGGAAAGAAAACCTGTCGATGGTATCATCTAGAGGGGCGCGAGGGGGACCAGGACGAGCAAGGGAGCCACACCACAACAACCTATACAGCTCCAAGGACTTGGAAAGCAAAAGGGGAATTGTTCACATATGCCTCCCAAGACGAGCATGGCCAACATTACCGCTCATGCGCTACCGAGTGGGGATGGAGAGAAGATGAAAATCGGCAACCCTACAAATGACCCAAGGCCATCGTTCAAGAAAACACGAAAACACAACTAAATTACCAACCCACCTTTCACACGGAAACAAAACCTGTCACTCAGATCATCTGGAATTTGCATGGGCCCCTGCACGGTCGAAACGAAGGGACAAGGGAGAGTCGGGCAAACGAGCAGCACGAAAATGAACAAAGCCAACCTCGGGTTACAACTTAGCATTTTTTATACGGGCTCGTTGGCCCGTGCGCGCCCTCGCCCAAACGAATTTGCATGGGCGCCCGCACGAACAAAACGAAGCGACAAGGGAGAGCTGGGCAAACGAGCTGCACGAACGAGCACAAACCCAACCTCGGGTCACAACTTAGCATTTTTTGATACAGGCTCGTTCGCCTGGGCATTCCCTTACCCGAACGAGTTCACATGGACGCCCTCAAACGACCCACCCGAACGATTTTGCATGGGTGCCCAAACGACCGAAACGAAGCAACAAGGGAGAGCTGGGCAAACGAGCTGCACGAACGTGCACAAAGCCAACCTCGGGTCACAACTTAGAATTTTTGATATGGGCACGTTCACCCGGGCGCGCCCTCGCTCGAACGACCCGCCCGAATGAGTTCACACGCACACCCTCAAACGACCCACCTGAACGAGTTCACACGCACGCCCTCAAACGACCCGCCCGAACGATTTTGCATGGGCGCCCGAAAGACTGAAACGAAGCGACAAGGGAGAGCCGGGGAAACGAGCTGCACGAACATGCACAAAGACAACCTCGGGTCACAACTTAGCATTTTTTATACGGGCTCGTTCGCCCGGGTGCGCCCTCGCCTAAACGACCCGCCCCAACGAGTTGACACGGCTGCCCTCAAACGACCCGCCCGAACGATTTTGCATGGGCGCCCGAATGACCGAAACGAACCGACAAGGGAGAGCCGGGAAAACGAGTTGCACGAACGTGCACAAAGCCAACCTTGGGTAACAACTTAGCATTTTTGAAATGGGCTCGTTCGCCCGGGCGTGCCCTCGCCTGAACGACCTGCCCGAACGAGTTCACACGGGCGCCCTCAAACGACCCGCCCGAACGATTTTGCATGGGCGCCCGAATGATCGAAACGAACCGACAAGGGAGAGCCGGGCAAACGAGCTACACGAACGTGCATGAAGGCAACCTCGGGTCACAACTTAGCATTTTTGATACGCGCTCGTTCGCCCGGGTGCACCCTCGCCCGAACGAGTTCACATAGGCGCCCTCAAACGACCCGCCCGAACGAGTTTGCATTAGTGCCCGAACGACCGAAATGAACCGACAAGGGAGAGCCAGGCAAACGAGCTGAACGAACGTGCACAAAGCCAACCTCAGGTCACAACCTAGCATTTTTGATACGGGCTCGTTCACCTGGGTGCACCCTCGCTGGAAGGAGTTCACAAGGGCGCCCTCAAATGACCCACGCGAACGGCTGAAACGAACCGGCAAGGGAGAGCTGGGCAAACGAGCTGCACGAACATGCACAAAGCCAACCTCGGGTCACAACTCAGCATTTTTTATACAGGCTCATTCGCCTGGGCGCACCCTCTCCCGAACGAGTTCACACGGGTGCCCTCAAACGACCTGCCCGAACGATCGAAATGAATCGACAAGGGAGAGTTGGGCAAACGAGCTGCATGAACGTGGACAAAGCCAACCTCGGGTCACAACTTAGAATTTTTGATACGGGCTCGTTCGACCAGGCACGCCCTCGCCCGAACGACCGGAACGAACTGACAAGGGAGAGCCGGGCAAACGAGTTGCACGAACGTGCAAAAAGCCAACCTTGGGTAACAACTTAGCATTTTTGATACGGGCTCATTCGCCCGGGCGCGCCCTCGCCCAAACGACCTGCCCGAACGAGTTCACATAGGCGCCCTTAAACAACCCGCCTGAATGACCCAAACGAAGCGACAAGGGAGAGCCGGGCAAATGAGCTGCACTAATGTGAACAAAGCCAACCTCGGGTCACAACTTAGCATTTTTGATATGGGCTCGTTCGCCCGGGCACGCCCTCGCCCGAACGAGTTCACACGGGCGCCCTCAAACGACCTGCCCGAACGACCGAAACGAACCAACAAGGGAGAGCCGGGAAAATGAGTTGCACGAACGTGCAAAAAGCCAACCTCGGGTCACAACTTAGCATTTTTGATATGGGCTCATTCGCCCGGGCGCACCCTCGCCTGAACGACCCGCCCGAACGAGTTCACACGAGCGCCCTCAAATGACCCGCCCGAACGATTTTGCATGGGTACCCGAACGACCGAAACGAACCAACAAGAGAGAGCCAGGCAAACGAGCTGCACGAACATGCACAAAGCCAACATTGGGTCACAATTTAGCATTTTTTATACGGGCTTGTTCGCCTGGGCGCGCCTTCGCCCGAACGAGTTCACACGGGCGCCCTCAAATGACCCGCTCGAACGACTGAAACGAACCGACAAGGGAGTGCCGGGCAAACGAGCTGCACGAATGTGCACAAAGCCAACCTCAGGTCACAACTTAGCATTTTTGATACGGGCTCGTTCACCCGGGCGCGCCCTCGCCCGAACGACCCGCCCGAACGAGTTCACACGGGTGCCCTCAAATGACCCGCCCAAACGACCGAAACGAACCGACAAAGGAGAGTCGGGCAAACGAGCTGCACGAACGTGCACAAAGCCAACCTCGAGTCACAACTTAGCATTTCTGATACGGGCTTGTTCGCCTGAGCACGCCCTCACCCGAACGACAGGCCCGAACGAGTTCACACGGGCGCCCTGAAACGACCCGCCCGAACGACCAAAATGAACCGACAAGGGAGAGCCGGGAAAACAAGCTACACGAACATGCACAAAGCCAACCTTGAGTCACACTTAGCATTTTTGATACGGGCTCGTTCACCCGGGCGCACCCTCGCCCGAACGACCCGCCCAAATGAGTTCACACGGGCGCCCTCAAATGACCCGCCAGAATGACCCGCCCGAACGAGTTCACATAGGCGCCCTCAAATGACCCGCCCGAACGATTTTTCATGGGTGCCCAAACGACCGAAATGAAGCGACAAGGGAGAGCCAGGCAAACGAGCTGCACGAACGTGCACAAAGCTAACCTCGGGTCACAACTTAGCATTTTCGATACGGGCTCGTTCACCCTGGCACGCCCTCACCTAAATGGCTCGCCCGAACGAGTTCACACGGGCGCCCTCAAACGACCCGCCCAAACGAGTTCACACGGGCGCCCTCAAACGACTTGCCCGAATGACCGAAACGAAGCGACAAGGGAGAGCCGGGCATACAAGCTGCACGAACGTGCACAAAGCCAACCTTGGGTCACAACTTAGCATTTTTGATACGGGCTCGTTCGCCTAGGCGTGCCCTCGCCCGAACGACCCGCCCAAACGAGTTCACATGAGCACCCTCAAACGACCCGCCCGAACGATCGAAACGAAGCGACAAGGGAGAGCCGGGAAAACGAGCTGCACGAACGTGCACAAAGCCAACCTCGGGTCACAACTTAGCATTTTTGATACGGGCTCATTCGCCCGAGCGCACCCTCGTCCAAACGACCCGCCCGAACGAGTTCACACGGGTGCCCTCAAACGACCCGCCCGAACGACCGAAACGAACCGACAAGGGAGAGCCGGGCAAACGAGCTGCACGAACATGCACAAAGCCAACCTCGGGTCACAACTTAGGATTTTTGATACGGGCTCGTTCACCCGGCCGTGCCCTCGCCCGAACGACCTGCCCGAAAGAGTTCACACGGGCGCCCTCAAACGACCCGCCTGAACGAGTTCACACGGGCGCCTCAAACGACCCGCCCGAACGAGTTCACACGGGTGCCCTCAAATGACCCGCCCGAATGAGTTCACACGGGCGCCCTCAAATGACCTGCCCGAACGATTTTGCATGGGTGCCCGAACGACCGAAACGAAGTGACAAGGGAGAGCCGAGCAAACGAGTTGCACGAACGTGCACAAAGCCAACCTCGAGTCACAACTTAGCATTTTTGATACGGGCTCATTCGCTCGGGCGCGCCCTCGCCTGAACGACCCGCCCGAACGAGTTCACACAGGCGCCCTCAAATGACCCGCCCGAACGAGTTCACACGGGCGCCCTCAAACAACCCGCCCGAACGCGTTCACACGAGCGCCCTAAAACGACCCGCCCGAACGATTTTGCATGGGTGCCCGAACGACCGAAACGAAGCGACAAGGGAGAGTCAGGCAAACGAGGTGCACGAATGTGCACAAAGCCAACCTCAGGTCACAACTTAGCATTTTTGATACGGGCTCGTTCGCCTGGGCGCGCCCTCACCTGAACAACCCGCCCGAACGAGTTCACACGGGCGCCCTCAAACGACCGGCCCGAACGAGTTTGCATGGATGCCCTCGCCCGACCTACCTGAACGGGTTTGCACGGACGCCCTTGCCCGACCCACCCGAACGGGTTTGCACGGACGCCCTTGCCCGAACGGGTTTGCGTGGACGCCCTCGCCTGACCCGCCCGAACATTTTTGCACGGACGAGCTCGCCTGACCCGCCCGAACGATTTTACACAGGCGCCCTCAAACGACCCACCCAAATGAGTTTACATGGCAAACGACCCTCCCGAATGAGTGTTTACACGGCAAACGACCCGCTCGAACGAGTTTACATGAGTCCGACACATGACCAAAACGAAGTCACAAGGGAGATTCGGGCAAACGGGCATCACGATTGTGCACAAGGCCCACCCCCCTTCACAACTTAGCATTTTTTATACCGCCATGTGTGCCCTGGATGCCGTCACACAACACGACATGACATGACCTGACCCTTTTGCACGGGCACCCACACACGACACGTCCCGACCCACCCGAATGAAATTTGGGGTTTCCATGGGCGCACGACCCGAACGAAATTTCGGGGTTTCCGTGGGCGCACGACCCGAACGAAGGCACGAGGGAGCATCAGGCAAACGGGCCACACGAACGTGCAAAAGACACACGGGCGGTCACGACTTAGTATTTTTGGCACGCCCACGTGTGCCCGGGCACCCACACACAGCACGACACGGCCCAACCAGCCTTGTGTGAGCCGACCCGACACAGCCTGACCGGCCTTGTGCGAGCTGACCTGACCCGCCCAAACGCGTTTGCACGGGCACCCACACACGACACGACACGACCCGACCCGAAAAAAATTTGGGGTTTCCTTGTATGCACAACCCGAACGAAATTTGGGGTTTCCATGGGTACGCCACCCGAACGAAGGCACAAGGCAGCATCGGGCAAACGGGCCACACGAACGTGTAGAAGGCACATGGGGGGTCATGACTTAGCATTTTTGGCACACGGGTGGTCACGCCCTAACATTTTTTGCACGGCCACATGTTCCCGAGCACCCACATGCGGCACGACATGACCCGACCCAACTCGACTCGCCCGAACACGTTTGCGCGGGCACCCACACACGACACGACCCGACCCGCCCGAACAAAATTTGGGGTTTCCATGTGTGCACGGCCCGAACGAAATTTGGGGTTTCCATGGGTGCACGACCCGAACGAACGCCCGAGGGAGCGTTGGGAAAATGGGCCGCACGAATGTGCAAAAGACACATGGGCGGTGACGACTTAGAATTTTTGGCACGGCCACGTGTGTCGGGGCACCCACACACGGCACGGCACAACCCAACCCGCCCTGGGCGAGCCAACCCGAATCGCCCGAACGAAATTTGGGGTTTCCATGGGTGCACGACCTGAACAAAGAAGGCACACAGGTGGTCATGACTTGGCATTTTCGGCACGCCCACGTGTGCCCGCGCACCCCCACACACGGCACGGCACGGGATGACCCGACCCGCCCGAAGGAAATTTGGGGTTTGAACGGGCACACGACCCGAACGAAGGCACGAGGGTAGGAATATCTTTGACTCTAATACATAAATATACATGGGGTAACATGTCCTTAATATATTCAACATTTTCTTTTGACTCTTTATAACACTTTAACATGTGCTAGGCCTATTTCAATGAGCAAGAAACTCAATGACAAATATAATATATATATAGATATATATATATATATATATATATATATATATATATATATATATATATATATATATATATATATATATTTATTTATTTATTTATTTTCTTGAATAAATACAAATAACATGAGTACATTTTTGAAGACCGAACCCAGTTACACTTTCTTCAACACCCCCTCTCAACTAGGGAGGTATTCATAAATCATTACAAGGTGTTCATAGCAACCCATCTGTTATAGCATCATATTAGCCAACATTGTTCATAGCAAGGCCTTTACTAACACCTTGGTCATTGTCTCTAAAGGTACATACCCACCCAGGTGTTCCTTGAGTATGACCTTCTAGGAAAATTCTTGTTTTGGCTTCCCATCCCTCAAATAATATCACTCCTCTTGCCTACTCTTGACTTGGGTGCCCTACACATCCTCAAAGAGCATCAGATGCCAAATGATTGCCCAATCCTCCCGTTATTTCTTGCCAAGTGAAGACAAGAATGTTGTGTCTATCTCTTCCCCTTGATTGGGGAAGACATGCCCAAGTTTCCTCTGACAAGGAACTTGCCCAAGCTCCTTTGTAGTTGGGAACTTGTTAGAACTCCCTCTTAGCTAGGGACTTGTCCATTCATCAACAACGTCTTCTTCATGGGTCCTTCAACCGCTTGATCTCCTTCTTTCCTTCGATGTCATGAAGTCTTTGTTTGAACTTCTTCTTGGCAGGGTACCGACCATCGATCACTTTCCCCCCTGGTTTGTCATGTAATTGCTCCCTTCGTGGAAAGTGGCCTTCTTGATATATATCAGGTCCTTTTTGTCATCTAGCTACTCCTTTGTCACCTTGTCTATCCTTCATAACACTTATCACATGGATGCTTAGTTGTAGTCGCTTGTTCCCGTACTTTGATTTAGTGTCCCTTCGTGATATTTCTCTTCATCATGACATATTTGTAGAGTGGAAACGGTTATCTGCACCTTACTATCTCGAAGGCCTTCGTAGGTGTCAAGGGTCCTTTATCTTTTTCTTCCTTTGTCAGATTTTTTGTGCCTTCTTTCGAGAGATGTTGAGGAATCTTGTCAAATAGTTATTCTTTGTGACCACGATGTTCTTCATTTGCTTCTTATTGGATTGATTGGTCAACCACCTTATACTCCTTATGAGAGCACTTCTTCATGTTGACCTTTACTCCACTATATCACATGCCTCTGAGCATGTCGTCGGCGAAACAGATTCTTTTATTCTTGATCGTGATTCTAGAACTTTTCCCATGACCCAATCAATATATATGATGACATGACTTAAACTTTGATGCATACATACCTCACCTTGATTATGCTTTTATCATAACGCCTTTATTGGATAGTTCTCCTCGATTGGTGTAGCCTTTCTTGCTTCATCTGCCCTCGCCTGTATATCATCCTCTCTTGAATCCCATAAATGGAACCCCCAATGAGACCTCTACCCCCTTTGAAAGAAGACTTTAAGCAAAGACGTTGACTTAGTCATAGGAGGATCTTGCTTCTTTTGCTTCTTGTCGTCTTCTTTCACTTCTTGAGTTACATGAGCTTATTCCCTTTTTCTCTTGTTGTTGTTGTCCTTCTTAAGTTTAGGACAATCCCTTTTGTAGCGTCCATACTCTTGGCATCCAAACCGTTGGACTTTGGACATGTAGTGGTCCCAACCAATTTGCTACTTTCCTTGCAAAAAGACACGGAGGTATACTCAGAAGGGGACATATACTTACTTGATAGAGTTTGAGATGTAGTGAACTTGCTTTCTTCTTGATGGCTTGCCTTCCTTAGATATTTATGGTGTTCAAGTTGCTTTCTTCAAATGGACTTGCTTGATGACTTGACTCATAGTGCCTTTCATTCTTCGAGATGGTGTAGCTTGATGTAGGTCCCTCTTTGATTTGTTCTTCTTGTAGGTGCCTTTATACAAGGTGTTTCTTCTTGCTTTGTAGTCTTCCATGATGAATGACAGATGGTAGACCTTCTTGTCCTTGATGTGATTGAGACTTCTTGGCTTGACGCTTCAACCTTGCGGATGTTCTTGAGATTCCCTTTCCTTGATGTGTCACCTTAGCTCCGCTACCATGTTGAAGAATCTGGGGCAATGGGGTATAGCGGGATTCTTCTAGACTTGATAACAATTTGTGAAACTCTTTTGCAATTTATCGTGTTATCTTAATCTTCTTCTCTTCTTATTAATGCATGTGTGTTTACTTTCATCAAACTAGTGCCAAAAACATAAGAACAAGAACACAAGATGTTGGCTCTCTGCCAGGGAAAAACCTCTCTCTCTCTCTCTCAGAGGAAAACCATTTTGTAAATTTCTCTCATTAAAGCTTCTTATTGGTCATTGTGAAGCCCTAGACCCTTGACAATAATATCCCCCAAGCACAAGTCGAGTACTTCCTCCTCTGTGCACTTTGTTTCTTCGGCGCTTCGTTCCCCGGCACTTTGTCCTTCTTTCAACTTTTGATAGTTCATGATGGACTAGCTCTAGAAGGGACTCCAACCTTTGATCCTTAGCGAGATCCTTTACCAATGAAGAAACCTTCATTCTCTTGACCAACCGAGCCTTTTTCTTGATGTGAGGTTGCAGGCTCGATGTACACCAAGTTTACTACACCTGGGGCGATTTCCATTGCGACGAGACATGGGAACCGCAAATTTCCCGCGCTTGGGATGCTTTCGACAAGGCGGGACATGGAATCCCCGGGTTCCCCACAATTTGGCGACCTCTGTCGAGGAGGGACTGGTAGACCCCATATCATGCTCCTATCCTAGTGGTAGTATTTCAACCACGCATAAGCTGGTGTGGCACCACCGTACTTTTTCTTTTTACCAATACTTGAGTACACGGTCTGCACCTACTTCAACACTCGGTCAATTTTCCAATAAGTGTTCTTAACAATGCAGCGAAAATAACTTACCATAAATTTATATTCTTCAATTATTCTTTCAACCTGTCGTGTCGTGCTGCCCTGGCCCTCGGCATGCATGACACAACTCCACACCTGAACTGCGAACCTATCTGCCCGACTTGCCCTTACGCGGTGCCCAAACTCTGCCCGTCGGTGCGGTCCATAGTGAGGGCACATGGCCCACATGCAGTGCAGCCTGCCTGTCTGGACAGTAACCCGCCCCGCTCTTCCTGTCCGCACTACCAAGCCCGACCCGCCCTCTGTAATCCGCCCGCCGGTGCGGCCCTCTTACTCACGTCCTTCTCTTCCTTCCATTTTCGCCCAACTCCTTCCTTCGCACTTGTTTTGTGACGTGGAAGTCTGAGTTCGATGTCCCTTTGTCAATGCCATCCTCCTTACTTATACGCACCCTTTCGCCCAAGGGCCGTGTCTCTCGAGGATAACAAGGGTCGGCTCCATCAACATGCATGCCCGGCTGACCTGCCACATAACCTCAACACGCCCCATTCCAACGAACCACCGCATCCATTCGTGTGCACCATCGTACCCATGGGTCGGCTCCAACACCTCGCCAATTACACCCGTCGCCACACGTCGCACACCTGCCCGCATCCTAACTCGTCTGCACATGGTCACCTCTTTCATCCAGGCACGCAACAAGGGTCGCCCGTGCACCTTCCATCGGTGGCTCGCCCATCGTGCAGGTATCAAGGGGCGTGCGCCACGCCCAACACGGTGTGAGCAACATGGGAACCCCGCGTGTCACGCCCCCAGGCCTACAGTAGTCTTTCAGCCGTACTTGGCGAGGTGCGGCGCCACCGAACACTTTATTTTCACCAATACTTATGTTCATGGACTACGCCCAACCATTAGTCTACTTAGTTTGTTTTTCGCAACCAAGTATTATTATGTTTCCTTTATACCAATGAACACCCATACACATTCATTATCTTCAGCAATTATACATGAAGAACACATTTGCGCAGTATAAAGGGAGGGGCAACTCCCTGAACAATGAGTCTGCCCGAATACAATATATTATTCAACTCTACAATGTTTACGAGGCTTTACAAGTATACATGGGAAACACCAAGTTTCATACTTAGCCAATTTTACAAATAGGCAACACCTCCATGTGCCAACTGAGTTCCTTGCCAGCGCTGGGCAGGCGCGCCCCCACACGAGTTGCCGACTGTACTCCTCGACCGAACCTCGTTTACCACTGCACGACGGGTGGGCGACCTCACCCGAGTCACCCCCCATTTCCTTTTGCACGATGGGCAGGCGACTTACTCGAGTCACCCGAGACACCTCCGCGTTTCTTCTTCCACGACGGGCGGGCAACCTACAAGAGACACCCCATGTCACACCGAACGGCGGGTGCCTTCCTTACCCGCGCCCTCACCCGATAACCGAAACTTGTGCATATCATGTGTGCTTGCCCAAGAGCGAGCGCATATATGCCCGCAAATCTTTTTTGACCTACTCCACTACTTCGCACTTTTTTCTTGATCACCGAATGCTCATGTTTGAATGTCCATCTTCGAATGAATGCCAAATCCTCCAACGCCTTGCCATATTTATACGAGCGGTTGGGCGAGTCGCTGCCTAGGCTGACTCGACCACCACGTGCCAAAACGCCCTTACACGTCGCAAACTTGCCACTAGATTGTTGGTCGGCAAACAATCCTTCGTTGAAGTCGCCCCAACATGCAAGTCAGCCCGTGGGTTATGCCAAACGCTCCCATGCTATAAACCAACCATCGATCCACCTCTAATGCACATTATACTTATGTCCCTTCGCACATTTCGGTCGTAGAGTTCGCACTTTGCACTGATGGGGAGAAACTGAACCGCAGGTCCTTACACCGCGTTTCCTAGACTTGGGTAGCAATTTTTGTTGTGACACAAAATGGAAACCCCGTGTGTGTCCGCTGACTTGGGTAACATTTTTCATCGCGCCGCGAAATGGACACCCCAAGTTCCCCAAACTTTGGCAGCTCTTCATGGCCCCACGACATGGAAATCCGAAGTTCCACACACTCTCGCGTGATTCAAGGTGTGCCACGACATGGAAACAACGAGTTCCCCAGACTTGGGCAGCGGTTTCTAAACACGCCAATTTCCTAAGACTTGCGAGCTGGTTTGCATCGTCATGGAAACCCCAAGTTCCCCGCATTTCCCTCGTGCCGTAAAATGCGGAAACCCGTGGTTCCATCAAAGGGCGGGACATGGAAACCCCAAGCTTCCCAGGCTTGGGCGCCAGGGCGCGACATGGAAAAACCCGAGTCTCCGCAGGTTTGGGCGCCGCCGGCTTCGGTCGTGGCGCGACATGGAAACCCAAAGTTTCCCCAGGCCTGAGCGCTGGGGCGTGACTTGGAAACCCCCAGTTTCCGCTGGCTTGGGCACCGAGGCGTGACTTGGAAACCCCCAGTTTCCGCAGGCTTGGGCGTCGGGGTGTGACTTGGAAACCCCTAGTTTCCGCAGGCTTGGGCGCCGCCGGTTTCGGTCGTGGAACGACTCGGAAACCCCAAGTTTCCCTAGGCTTGGGCGCCACCGGTTTCAGTTAGGGCGCGACATGGAAACCCCAAGTTTCGCCCGGCTTGGGCGCCGGGGCACGACTCGAAAACCCCAAGTTTCCCCAGGCTTGGGCGCGACTTGTAAACCCCAAAAAATTTTGGGCTGGGCGGTGTTACACTAAAAAATGTCATCATAGCTATTTACAGTTAGTGTGGCTCTATCAACAGTCATGCTATCCTCCTGGGCAAGTCTTATGCCTCGGCTCTCCATGTCAAACTCCAAAAAGAGAGAAAATCTTAGTAAATGTGTTTATCTCTGGGTACGCAGATTCTCTCGGCCTTACCTGCGTATACGCACCTAATGTTCACAAAAACTGCGTACTTGTACGCTCTGTATGTAAAGGGGCAGGTGCGTACCCCTGTAAAGGTCAAAAGGCGCGAGTTTCATCTTTAAAAAGTTACTTGTGGTCATTTCTAGAGCATTCTAGAAGGTTGTTCGGCGTGTATTGAGCGCCTCCAGATGGTTCATGTACCCCTATGAAAGAGGAACTTATCCCATCAAGAGGGGAGCTATCCCATCCAAAGAGGGGCTTATCCCATTGATGGTGGACCTGATTAACTTCCTCTTGAGCACTATAAATACAGGCATTGGGCCAGAAGGAGGGGAGGTTGAAAGCTAAACATTTCTAAGGGTAGATGCTGCTGGAATTAGGACTCCCATTTAGAAGCTTGTGAGGAGAGATTACCATCTTTTCTTGTTCTATTTGGAAGTGGGTGAGCTTTGTCAAAGTAAAGGAGAACCCTTGATGGACTCTGGGAGGGACTTGCACAACACCAAGGCTCAGGTTGTAATTGTTCCTTTTGTTTCCTATTAATGCAAATAAGTCCATTCTTCTCAATAACTTGTTATTTATGAGTTGTTTCATGTACTCCTTGGTCTATATGTTAAATATGTTTTATTTTATGAGATTATCAAGTGCTATTTAATCGTTTGATTGTTAGTGAATGCAGGTTTCGAAGTGAAGGAGGAGCTCATCCGGATCAGCGAGGCTGGACTGCTACAACAGCGTTGGACCACAGGTAGGATCTAAACACTTGATTTCTCGTATGGTAAATGCATGTTTAGAGAAGGATTGCTCTTGTTTGTCTTGTTTGTAACTAGAGAGTCTTAGGCTCCTAGGGAGGTTGGTTGTGTCCGCACTATCGACTCTTTCCGCCTGACAAAATGGCGACTCCACTGGGGACTCCATTGATGTGAAAGTTTTTTCCTTTGTATGCAACTTTGATCTGAGAAAAGTCATTTATTTTCTGGTTTTTGGCTATGTGACTTTGTATTTGGGTGGGCTAGCTTAGGGATAAATTAGATTTAGTTTTTCTTGGTTTTTCCAGTAGTACACACCCTCTGAGTATTGCACAGTGCGTACCTGTACGCACTGTTGCTGTGTGCACAGAGCGGGCCCGCACCTGTCTTAACAGGTTGCCTGAGTACCCTGCTAAAAATTAAGAAATTTCCATTTTTTACATTTTTCCTCTTAGATTTTGCTTTTTCTTAGTTTTTACTACCCAGATCCATTAGTCTCCTGTCAAAGATCTTCACCTGAACTTGTTTCGATAGCATTGAGTGTTTTAGTGGATTTCATAGAAGTTTAAGCCCTAGGGTTTGATTTTTGAGTAGGTCCTGTAGTGACTTTGGCGGTAGAAGTTGTCAAGCCTTAGATCTCTCTGGTTTTGTCAGCCTTCTTAGGAGTCGGACCTGTCATAAAGTCTACCTGTGAGAGCAACTTACATTTGAGTTGTCTCTTTGGCAAATTTCGAAGTGCTTGTTGATTGAGTATTGAATTCCATTTTACAAAAAGAACAAAAAGATTTGAGTTTTGTTTTGACTGGTCTTTTGATTCTGCATTAGCTGGTCCTTGGCTTGATTGTGGTCAAGTAAAACAACCTAGAATCATCCTTGTAGGCTTTTGCCTCGTTAGGTTTGCTTTAGAGTAAATTTCTTTTTGATTTGCTTGTGAGTCATTTTTTCATAGATTTTATAGATTTTGAGATTGATTTTCGTTAAAATAGATTTATATGCTTTATTAAATAAAATAAAAAAAATAAAAATACAAAAACATCTCCTTTGAAAAGTTTTATTTTGAAAGAAAAAGAATTTTTCGTGCACGTAAGGAGTGGTCATGTTTGTATGCTTGGAAAGATAAAGAGAATTGTTTCTTTGATTGTCTTTGCTAAGAAAGTTGTTTTCTATAAAATTTGCATTTTCCAACTCTCTTAGTTAGGAGTTTCATTGAAAGAGAAAAGTAGCGTAAATCATCTTAGGTGCATCTTTGTAGTGGTTTGAGTCGAGTTTACACACCATTGGTTTCATTTCCGCTACCTTTTGTCTTTAAGAAAAACCATAAAATTAACGCTTAAAGTAAAATCAACGTAGTAACTTTTATTTACTAGGGCTCTGAAACACCAATTTAGATCAGGCTAGTGTCTTGGAGTAGGAGAGTAATTAACTCTCCAAGACAACAAAACCAAAGAGGTAGCTTATCTTGTGATAGAATAAATCCAATTGTCTCATTTGTACTCTGGGAAAGCTCCTCTTAAAGGAGAAGCACGAGCTCGTGTCCGAACCAGTGAGGGGATCAATCCTCCCTCGTTGGGAACGACGCCAGACACGCACGTATTACAAACGGTAAACCTCGGATTAACCATTGTCGAGGAGCCAGGGGTCACTTGTCGGTAAACCTTGGATTATTGTCAAGGAGCCGGCAAGGGGATTGAGCTTGATACTCTGCCCTTGCGTGCTGTCAGAGTGTAGACTGTTCCCCCAGGTGCATTTGTTGCGGTTGGTAACCTTAGTGACCATTACCTTTAGGATTCTACCGAGGTGACGGTGGAGGGAAGATCCCACTGTACCTGGAGCAGACGTCGGCTAGACTCACTTGGATTTTCCGGGCGGTTCACTTCACTCGAGACAGTTAAAGTGGAGGAACTTGTGCCGATCTATTCATTAAGCAGGTTGCCAGGGTAACTGTTCCACCCGCCACTTCTGTACTGAATCCAGCGATGTTGGGTTTCATCTCCAACTAGCGTTTTCGGGCTGGAAGGCTACTGTTTGTGTTTGGTTTGACGCCCTAGATTCTTTAGGTGTATGATTCAAATTTGTTTGGTTCTTTAGAGACTTTAGGTGGTTTGATTTGAGATTTTACTTTGTTTTCGTGTGTAGTAGTTAAAAGTTTTTAGCTGTGGCGGAATTACCGAGACAGTCCCGTAGACTTTGGGGCAAGTCACCTGAGATTGTTACCGGAACTGATTTGTTGAGGAAACTCCGTAGATCACGGGGTGGACCTCCTGAAGACGTCCCGGGTCAGTACGAAGGATTGAAGGTCCTTGTAACTCCTCCTAGTGGCAGTAGAGTAGGTTCACCTGAAGAAGGAGAGTCTTCCTTGGTAGTCCATCCAGATTACCAAAGTCTAGAGACAGGTTATAATCCCGAAGCTGTTACAGTTTCTGAGCTTGCTGGTATCTTTTCATCTACTAGTGATATAGGCGAAGAACCTGAAATATCTGAACCTGTTACTCCAACTTCTAGTGTTCCAGATTCACCAAGAGTAGAACGAGTTATCACCGAAAATCTTCCTACTGGTTTGATTGCTATTGAAGAACTTGCTCCAGGGGAAGAAATAGGCGTCTCTAACCTTGAAGATCGACCTACTATTGATCTAAGGGAACATGAATCTATCTTTTACAGTCCTCCTAGGAGTACTACTTGG
Organism: Pinus tabuliformis; assembly: GCA_031772625.1. Classification (NCBI taxonomy): domain Eukaryota; kingdom Viridiplantae; phylum Streptophyta; class Pinopsida; order Pinales; family Pinaceae; genus Pinus; species Pinus tabuliformis. The sequence continues at coordinate 806,795,142 of CM062805.1, read as the reverse complement.
TACCTTTCGTTAACCAATTATTTAGACAACTCAGGGGTAGGTTTTTCTCCACCTCGTACTCCTTTTCCACCTGGAGGTATTTATACTCCTGTGAATATGTCTGGTCAGTCGTCCGTGTTTACTCAAACTCCTGAATCTTTCTTACACGGCGGTCCTTCTGTTCCCACCGGGTATCAATCACTTTCTAGTACCTTTGCGGGGGCATCTCCTCAACCCATTGGTCATGGGTTATTAGCTGGAAACAATGGTAATAAACCGTTGGGTGTAGGAGACATTTACATGATGTCAGGTTCAGTTCCCGTTTCTCAACCTCAAGGTGGTCAATTACCTCCTGGGAGGCAGCCTCAATTAACGCCTGGGGGGCAACCTCAAGGTACACAAATTGTGTCTGGGGGGCAGCCTCAAGGTCAGTATGTACCTATGGTGCAATACATGCCTCAGGGTCAACCCCAGCCTCAATATGTACCCCAGGGTCAACCTCAGTATCAATATTTACCTCAAGGGTATCAACCCCAATGGTATCAACCTCAAGGTCAAGGTCAACCCCAGTATCAGTATTTACCCCAAGGTTATCAACCCCAAGGTCAATACCCGAGTCAAGGTTATCAACCACCTCAAGGTCAGTCATATGTTCAAGGTATGGGAACTATGCCTTTCAGTTATCAATCCTATCCTCAATCCGGTTATGGATCTCAGTATTCTCAACCTGTTACGGGTCAATACCCCGGAATGATAGTGTGGGATCCATCACAAGGTCAACGGGTGTTGCAGCCAAGTATACAGTTGGTACCTCAAACTGGACAACCCGTAGTTTCTGGTCCACCCCAGCAACCGCAACCTGTCCAGTCAAATGTTCAAACTTCTGTAACTTCGGTAGTTACTCAGCCGCCAATTGCACCTAGTACTCCATCTCAAACGGCTGCAGCAACTACCGCAACATCTGCCGCACTTACTTCTGGAGTATCGACAGCTCCTGTTCCTACTATCTCTGCAACCACTCCTCAGAAATCTTTACCCTTATCTGGATCTACGATTCAAACTATGGTTCAGATGCCTGTAGGTCAGCTTGGTATAAGTATGGTTGTCACTACTCAACCACAATTTGTTCATCAACCGTACCAGGGACAGTACCAATATGGGCAAGATGTCCAGCAGCCGGTTTACCAGTATCAACCGTATCCTGGGTACACTTATCAACAACCTCAACAACCCCAGTACGGTCCGGTTAATCTTGGTTTTCCAGGAGGATATAATATCCCTAATGCGATTCCTGTTCCTAGTTATCCTGGATATCCTCCTCCTGGGACTGGTCTTGTGACTCAGAGTTTTAGAGATCCTAACCGGCAATTACCGTTTATCGTAACTTTGGATTTACCAGACTTGACGCGCCTAACGAACGATCCAATTCAATATCTTCCGTTCTGGCCGCCAATGCCAAATAAGTTGCCCAGTGATATACCCAAGTTCGAAGGTAAGTCTGGAGAGGATCCGTCCAATCACGTGATGACTTACCACCTCTGGTGTGCTTCAAATTCTATCTCGGATGATTCGATCCGCTTACGTCTTTTCAAGTGTACACTCATTGGTCTCGCGGCCAAGTGGTACATTGAGTTGCCACGGGCTTCTTTTTACAATTTTAGCCAGTTAGCTACCTCGTTCTTAACTCACTTTCAGTTGCCAGTCAGATACGATAACGGAACGGAGTTATTAACTTCACTAAAACAATCGACGTCCACGTATATTTCTGATCACATTCATGAGTGGAGACGTCAAAGAAGGTTAGTGAAAGTTTTTATTCCAGACCAAATCTTAGCTGAATGGTTTGTTAAATCATTATTACCGAAGATTACTGAAGATGTAGCTAAGGCTGGAGTAGTTACTGAGGAGCAAGTCATTGCTCAGGCGCAGTACCTTGACTTAGTTTATACTCAGTCAGGTACGTTACACGAGAAGATCCCAGATCTTCCAAAATCGAATCAAATCGCTGCTGCTCCTTCGGGATCTCATGCCGCTGATGGTATGATTGGTACGGTGAACACAAAGAGCAAGAAGAAGTCTTCCAAGAATTCTACTAATCCTATAATCACCTTGCCTGATTCCCCGACAGGAGAGTCTTCTCCTGAACTTTCCACCGATATTCACGTTGTAGAGTCATCTACGGCCAAATCAAAAAATGGTGGTAAGAAGAAAGGAAAGAAGAAGGCTAAAGCAGACAAGGCTCCGAAGGAGAAAACAGAAAAGTCGGAAACCAATGACGAAAAGCACAAACCTCAATATCCTTGTCTTATTTGTGAAGAGGATCATTTTACAAGAGATTGCCCTCATCGGGCCGAGGTTGTGAAAATAGTCAAAGGTTCTCCCACTCCTTCTGTGTTGAAATATCCATTTCCAAAGCAGGAGAGTAAGATGATAGGTTCTTCCTCGACTGCCAGTGAAGAACCCATTTTGATGATGTCTCATGTGAGGATTGCGAATCGGTCGCAAGATTATGGTAGTAAGAATCCTGTTGATGGTAAGGAAGCAGAATCTTCTCATTCTAATCCATCAACCTCAGCTCCTGGTTCCGATCCACTACAGATCGAAAAACCTAACCCGGACTTAGTAATCAAACCGCCCACCAAGGGTGTTCTTCGAAGGTCTGCTTTCAATCCACATGCGAGAGCGGCCCAGAATTACAACATTGTTGAGGACTTAGCTGTTTCACCCTCAGCAATGTCGGCTTTAGAAGTGCTGCAATCATGCCCAACACAGAAAAAATTACTTTTGTCGGCTATCGGAGCTGTTGATGTTCAGGACCCGAATCTGATAATCTTCGATCTAGAAAATAGTACACCGCGCCTACCCCATCAAATGGCTTTCTAGATTCCAGTGATAGTCAAAAACAGGCCTATTCATCAGACTGTAATTGATGAGGGAGCTTCCACGTGTTTATGTCGATTCAGTGTTGGAGAGCGCTTGGTTCTCCTTCGCTGAACCAATCCCCGACCATCCTTAAGGCCTTTGATGGTCGTGGGTTCCGTCCGTTTGGTATTCTACAGGAATTGTCTATAGGGGTAGAAGGTAAAACTGTTAGTCTGGATGTGGAGGTGGTTGATGCCCCTCTAGACTACAACCTTCTTTTGGGTCGAAGTTGATCATATGCTATGATAGCGGTCGTTTCATCGGTCTTCAGAGTAATAAAGTTTCCACATAACGGAAACATCGTGACAATTGATCAGCTGACATACTTTTCATCCGACCCAGCCTCTTCAGAGAGTATCCAGCATGTCGGTAAGACAACAATCCCTTATAGGTACGTTGGCGTAGGTTTAGTTAAAGATTCCGGTTTACTGGGAACTTTTCCTTTCCCTCCAATCAACGCGGACCCTTCATTTGCATCAATTCATATGATTACATCAGACACCATTATTTACGACGATCCTTGGATTGTCCCATCTGAATCTGAGATAGACTCATTAGGTGATGCTATGCCTTTGAGTCCATATGAAATTGCTTATGAAGCCGTCGTGTCTTTTACTGACTCGCGTTCAACCCAAATCGACCAAATGAATGTGGTCAGTGAGGAATCACTTTTCACATCAACCTCAGAACGGATAGCATTTCCTGAAGTCGTGTCATCTGACGAGCGACTTCGCGAGATCCTAAGTGTAGACGATCTACCATGGGAAGATCTCCATCATAGATCTTCGTTTTTACCTGAGGGTGATGCTTTTGAAAATGATTTTTCATCTACTTTTACCGCTGAATATGTCAAAGACACTCAGAATCCAACGAAACACCCTGATTCAGAGTTGAATTTAGGGAATATTTCTCGCACTATTCCCATTGACATTTCAGTGAAGCCCGGAATTGAGGAAAACATTCATATAGGTGCCTCATGTACAGAAGATGAAATCCAAACTTACAAGGCCCTATTCCAAGAATTTTGCGATGTGTTTGCCTGGTCTTACGAGGAAATGCCAGGAATCGATCCAGCCATTGTTGTTCATGAAATAAAGACCTACCCGGACGTTAAACCCGTCCGGCAACGGTTGCGTCAGATTCACCCTCGAAAAGCAGCTACGATTAAAGTAGAAGTCGAAAAGCTGTTGAAAGCAGGTTTCATTTATCCAATCCCATTAACAGATTGGGTATCGAATATTGTTCCGGTTAACAAGAAACAAGGAACAATAAGAATCTGTATCGACTATAGGGATATAAACCGAGCTTGTCCAAAAGACAACTATCCTACGCCCTATATCGATCAAATAATTGATGATTGTGCCGGAAGTGAAATGTTTTCCTTTATGGATGGTTTTTCGGGCTATAATCAAATCAATATTCTACCTGCCGATCAACCAAAAATGGCATTCATTTGTCCATGGGGGACATTTTCTTACTGCAAATTACCTTTTGGGCTTAAGAATGCCGGAGCCACTTTTCAACAGGCGATGTCTTATGCATTTCATGACATCAAGCACATTGTGCAACCGTACCTCGATGATTTTCTTGCTCATTCTTTACATCGAGCTGATCACCTTGTCCACTTATGAGCAATCTTTATGAGGTGTAGGCATTATCGTATTCGGTTGAATCCGCACAAGTGTGTATTCTGTATAGAAGCGGGTCGATTGCTGGGATTTGTTGTTTCAAAAGCCGGCATTCGCGTCGATCCCTCGAAGGTCGAAGCTATCATCAAATTGCCTCCTCCTTCGAGTTTGCGCCAACTCCAACGTTTGCAAAGGAAAGCAAACTTTTTACACCGATTCATTCCAAACTACGCCGAGGTCACTAAAGGTTTTACACGGTTGTTGAAACAGAACGCTCAATTCTTTTGGGACGAGATTGCCCAACAATCTTTTGATGCACTTAAGCACGCGTTGACCCATGCACCGTTGTTGCATCCTCCCAACTACAACCAGGACTACTTCTTATACCTCGCAGCTTCACATTCCACTATTGGAATGGTGTTAGTCCAAGAAGATGAATTCGGAATGGATAATGTGATATATTATCTTAGTAGGACATTAAACCCCACTGAGCTAAAATATTCGCATGTGGAGAAATTGGCCTTGGCAGCCGTTCAAGCTGTCCAGCATTTTCGTCACTACATTCTTCTCTGTAAAACTACAGTTATTTCGGATTGCAACCCTATGATTTACATTTTGACTAAACAACTGCTAGGGGGAAAGTACTCTAAATGGATCGTTATCCTGAAAGAGTTCGACTTGGAGTTCGAGAAGTCCAAGTCTAAGAAATCCTTAGTTTTACACTGTTTTACACGGTTGTTGAAACAGAACACTCAATTCTTTTGGGACGAGATTGCCCAAAAATCTTTTGATGCACTTAAGCACGCGTTTACCCATGCACCATTGTTGCATCCTCCCAACTACAACCAGGACTACTTCTTATACCTCGCAGCTTCGCATTCCACTATTGGAATGGTGTTAGTCCAAGAAGATGAATTCGGAACGGAACATGTGATATATTATCTTAGTAGGACATTAAACCCCACTGAGCTAAAATATTCGCATGTGGAGAAATTGGCCCTGGCAGCCGTTCAAGCTGTCCAGCGTTTTCGTCACTACATTCTTCTCCGTAAAACTACAGTTATTTCGGATTGCAACCCTATGATTTACATTTTGACTAAACAACTGCTAGGGGGCAAGTACTCTAAATGGATCGTTATCCTGCAAGAGTTCGACTTGAAGTTCGAGAAGTCCAAGTCTAAGAAATCCTTAGTTTTTGCGGAATTGATGTGTGATTTCCCGCGTACTGACACAGAGACTGTGGTAGAAGAGTCCATTGCGGACGAATCTTTGTTTCTTATCAGTACTTTAGATCCGTGGTATGGGGATATAATCATCTATCTCCAAACCCAAACCTTTCGGCCTGAAGCTTCAAAGTCGGAGCGTCGAAAAATTCGGTTTCAATCCCAGCAATACAGAATTATTGGAGATACACTTTATCGCCGGGGGGCAGACTTGGTTTTTCGACGTTGTTTAACTCACGAAGAGGCTGAGAGAGTTTTGAATGATTGTCACTCTGGAGCGTGTGGCGGTCATATGTCTGGGTATGCCACAGCTCAGAAGGTGTTGCGTGCTGGCTATTTCTGGCCGTCCATGTTTAAAGATTGTATCATTGCGGTCCGAAAATGCCACAACTGTCAAGTGTTTGATCGCAAGATGCGCACACCACCTGCTCCTCTCCATCCTATAATTACCGTTGGTCCTTTCACCAAATGGGGTATCGATTTTATTACTTGTAACCCTCACTCGGCCGGGGGGCATGCGTATATCATCCTCGCGGTTGATTATTTTACTAAATGGGCCGAGGCGATGCCTACATTCGACGCAAGCGGCAAAACAGCTGCAGTTTTCGTATTCAATCACATTATAACTAGGTTTGGTGTCCCGCAAGCGATCATCACTGACCATGGGAGCCATTTTCGAAACATCATGATGACTGAGCTTACAAGCCAGCTTGGTTTGCGCCACGATAGCTCTACTCCTTATTATCCGCAAGCCAACGGTTTGGTTGAGTCTATCAGCAAAGTTCTGGTTATCATGATCCGACGAATCATTGGTATTCATTGGTCGAATTGGCACAACATGTTATTTTCAGCACTATGGGCATACCGAACTTCAGTGAAAACTTCAACATGGTTCACTCCTTTCCAGCTAGTTTATGGCTTGGAAGCTGTGTTACCCATTGAATGTGAAATCCCATCACTTCAAATGGCTGTCGAATTACTCCCAGCTACTTTCGAAGAGGAGAAACGTTTATTATACTTAGCTCAATTAGATGAGACTCGATGTGACGCTGCATTGGCAATCGAGACTCACGCGAAGCGAATGAAAGCTCAGTATGATAGAAATGTGACCCCTCGAAGTTTTTCGGAGGGAGACCTAGTGCTATTATATGATCAAGCTAACGATAAGCTAGGTGCTGGAAAATTCGTTCCTATGTGGCATGGACCCTACATTGTAAAGCGAAAGCTAGCAAAAGGGGCCTATGAGCTGGTAGATTTTGATGGGGACTATTTGGGTAAACCCAGAAATGGACTTTACCTAAAGAGGTATTATGCTTAGATGATGGGTATGGAGAATTTTTAGTTAGTTTAGGTTTTCTTTCTAGCTAGTATGTTTGTTAGTTTAGATAGTGTGCTTAGCTTAGAAAGTGTGTTTTTCGTCGTTATTCTGGCTTATCTTGGTTTTACTCTTGATATTGCAGATGTCGACGCCTCTCCAAACGTACATTGGATTTGCCGATGGTGCTTGTCGTAATACACGGAATATCTCTTCCGTGGCTTGGGTTATCTATTCGCCCTCTGACGAGTTAGTTTCTATGCATGGGGTGAGCCTCGGTCAAACGACAAACAACATTGCAGAATACAGTGCAGTGGTTGAATTATTGTCTGAATCTATTTCATTTGGAATTCGACGTTTGATAGTGAGGTTAGATTCTGAACTCGTTGTATTGCAGCTTAATAGAGTATATGCCATTAGAAATCCTGTGTTATTAAGGTTGTGTTTGAGAGTGCGTCTCTTGGAACGTGAATTTGATTACATTGAATATCAGCATATTCCAAGGTCTTTAAATACATTAGCAGATGCAATTGCTTCTCGAATGTTGGACAAACATTTACGATAATCATGCAAGTAAATTTAAAAACATTTCATCACATATGTTAAACAAGATAAGCTGGTAATAATGATATATATATATATATAGATATGAGTGTGTCAAAAATATACATCGTCTTCGATCATAGGTTGAAAAACACCTTATGATCGGCAAAAATGATAAGTACAAAAAAAAACCAAAAATGTCATATGTGTCTACAAAAGTGACTAGCCAATCACTGGTGGTGCTCTCTATATGAGACCACTGCCCGCGCTACCCTACACAGGAACCTCCTGAAAGGTCATGGGACTGCGACCACATAGCGCTGAAGTCGAATAGGAATGTCATCTATGGTGGTCTCTGGTATACCCGCCGTCAGACGCTCTAGATCCTGTTCCAGCTCGGCTAAGGTCTCTGTGGCCACATCCTGTGGGGCTGGTGCTGGTACAGCTGGTACTCTCCTCTCAAAAGCCCGGAGGTTGGCCGGACGCCGTGGACCTACATCTGCATTTTGAAAATTTGTGCTGTCAGTTTTGAGACGATATATAAAAAACAAAAAAAATGGATAATTTAAAAAACTTGTGAAAAATGAAATACCTCTGTCGTCCCACTGTTCTCCCTGTGGAAGAACCATGTCCGGATCATTCCGAAAATCCATTCCGGCATAAGGAAAATCCTGAATAGCAAAGACCTGGCCCTCTAGCCAGTGAAAGTAACCATCAGGAAATCGAACAACTGTCGCGCCCTCATCAGGATGACGGGCCATTACCGCAACCCATCTCGTCAACTTAGGCTCCCGAGGAGCCCCAACTGAAACAGTAAGATGCTGGGGGATCAGCATTGGAACTCTCTCTAAGGCAAAGCTCACAACTAAAGGCCCATATCCAAAGGTCTTCAGTTGTCCGTTCTTTGCCCTGGTTAGTTGGCCCTTCATATTGGCCAACACAGCATCGCACCAGTTGAAATTGGTGCCTCGGTAGCAATCTATCGCCATCCGCATTTGGGACCCGGTGGCAATGTGCAAGGCGGCTGCGCCGCAGAGTCTGGTAACAGTAAAGGCTATCACCATAAGTCCGGGCAGGGATATGTACTTGATTTCTATCCCTTTCTCCTGGTTTTGATTGTTGCACCACTCTAGCCGGAGGCTAGCAAGGGATTGGCCACCCGGCCTAGTCCCGGACAGAGTCAGTTGCTCGCCCCTATTAGGCAAGCCAGAGAGAAAATATATGTCGGAGGGCTCTATCTCGAGCTGGTTCTCTCCGATGTAGAAGCATTGATCCTGAATTTTCCACCTTTCAACCAACCACTCAAGGAATGGCACCTGGCCCCTCATGCCAGGTATGGCCCAGTATTTGTACAGATCGCATGCTTTTAACGCATCAATAGAAGGTTGATGACAAATTGCGGCCAAATCAACATCCTCGTGTTCTCTTTCTCTCCAATATAGCATGGTGAATGCCCTACACACCAAAAAACAATAGTTAGAATTCATAAAATAAAATTTGGTTGGTTGAAATTGGAGTTTGGGGTTTCAAAATGTGTGTTTCACGGGGTACGCACCCCGCGTTCAGAACACAGAGCGGCGATACGCAGCTAGTCTGAAGGCGGGCTGCGTACCCCGACCTTTTTCCTATATACGAAAAAGGTCGGGGTACGCAGGTCGCCCATGGGGCACCTGCGTACCCTGAGAAACATATCCTAAAACCCTAAACCCCCTAAAAAATCAAACTAAAACTTGAAATGAAATTCTAAACCGATGAAATTGAAGAGGATGATGTTGTGGAATACCTGAAGCAGACGGCGCTCGATTCTGACGGTCGGATTCTCCGCAATGTCCACGGGAAGTTTTCTTGTCAAAAGCCCTTTTCTCAACCTCAACAGTAAAATGGTAAAAATGACATGGTAAAAAGTCTTTTTATAGGTTTTTTGGATGAATGAATGTCAAGTTTGTTTATTTTTCACCATGGAAAGATGTTTTTCAATGTATTTTTGCCTATCTTAAACAGGTATGAGTAATGAGTTGTTTTTGTGCAGGACAAAAAGGATTTAGAGGAAAAATTGTCATTTTTCACGAACCAAAACATCAGAGTCATCTTTTAAGCCCTTTTCTGACTCCTAAAACATGAAAAGATTGCCGAGCGTTTCTTTTACACTCGTTAAAATGGAATTAAAAGATGGTCCCCTTATAGCTCTTTTCTAACCGTAAAAATAGGAAAAGATTGCCGGGTTTTTGTCGTTTCAAACTCGATACGGAAATAAAACGACGTGTCCTCGATCGCTTTTTACTTTTCAGGTCAGAGACACTAATCATGAAAGTACTCCTTGGTCGCAAGATCAAGCGGTTCTCTCAAGTATTATTTTATACTTTTTCGGGCTTGGGAGACACAAATTTACGAAAAAGTTCACCGTGGAGTCTTCTTTAGTTTTTTCAGACTCTCTAAAAATGAAAAACACCGAGTTTCTCCTATACTGGACTCGTTAACATTTCACAGTAAAGGACCTGTTCGATTACAAACAGGAACAGACCACTCCTTCTTAGGGTCCGAATCTAAACTAAGTTGGACTCATCCGAAGGATGGGCTTACAATCAAGCACATGTTATCCTCCTCAAGCTTGTAAAAAATAAAGAGGTACTTGCCAGAAATGGTGGGGGAAAAGAGAGAAGAATGAGCCTATTTGTTATCCTTTGTCTCAGAAGAAACCTTATTACCACTCTTGAACACGACACTTTTCATTCACCTGGGTTGGGAAATCCTTTGCCTCACAGTTGATCAAACCACATTGAAAGTCTTCAGCCGGGTTCCGGGGATTAACTTTGAGTCATTCGTTACCAAGCCATCTGTTGTGTCGTTATGTGTTCAAGAGGTCTGCAAACAAAACTTTCATCTGCAAAATACTTGTCATCCATTTTGACCATCCCTGAGTCAGTCCTTACAACAACATTTCTTCAACTTGAACTATGATTTCGTGTTGTGGGCTTGCCTGCAACGGGTCGCTTTCTATCGACATCAGCACATTATCTAGAGAGATGACTTAGAAATCGTCAGTACCTTGAATTCTGCATGCATCAATGGCAGGTTTCTCGCCTTTGACGTCAGTTTACATCATTGACTTTCGATCGAAGGATTCCGTGAAATGTTCGACATCAACTCATTCATTCACATCTCATGGATTGTACTGGGTACTTTGAGAACCATTGACATTACTGGTGGTCTCTCTCACACTTGTTAACAGTTTACATCATCGACTGGTAATCAAGTGGTTTCTACCATGTTCGACATCAACTCATTTATTCGCATGGCTAGAATCGTACCAATTCGGGAAGTAGAAATGAAGACCCTGGATCTAGTTCCCACCATCCAGGCTGCGAGGAGTTTTGTATTCATTATATAGTAGACCAATTATAAATAGATGGCTGCGTCCATACTGTGTCTACGCAAGTCTATGATTATGATGTACTACAAGATCATTCCTGTATCAGAGTAGTTAGTCTGTTAGTTAAAGTTTTGATCTGAGTATGGGAATGCCTACCTCAGCGATGATATAATCTTATACATGTATTTTGTGTTGAAAATTGCAGGTTCTGACCAGGCTCTCCACGAGATAATCCTTGAAATGATAAAAGCGCTTCACCCTTCCTAGATAATACAAAACCCTAATCTACTACAGGCTTCGCACTTTAGGGGGCAATTTGTTACACTAAAAAATGTCACCATAG
>CM062805.1:806776319-806778819 GCA_031772625.1 Pinus tabuliformis | reverse complement strand
CTAAATCTGCCCTACCCCATGGGAGGACAATAGAGAGCAAAGAAAGTTCGAGCGATGCCACACAAAGCCCGCATCGGCTAATGCCGACTGCCCATCCAAGGGGACAAGATCACCGCTCGCCGACGCACACCACAAAACATCGCTTGAGGTATTTCAGCCGACCGCACCGCACGGGGCATGAACGACCAGCTCCGCTACTCCCTAGCATATTGCAGGGAGTGCGTTTGAATTGGATGCGACACCCAGACAGACGTGCCCTCGACCGAGGCCTCGGGCGCAAATTGCGTTCAAAAACTCGATGATTCATGGGATTCTGCAATTCACACTAAGTATCGCATTTCGCTACATTCTTCATCGTAACAAGAGTCGAGATATCCATTGCCGAGAGTCGTTTCCACGTGTATTACCGAAAAATCGGCCACAAAACTAAATAGGAGCACCCCCCACAACAAATGTAAGGCCAAGGGGCAAAAGGAGGAAAAACGCATGAGAGAAAGAGAAACAAAGGTGTCTAACCCCCTCACAGGGGGAGGCTCGAACAAAGGACAATCTCCCCCAGCCCCACGCCCTAGCAAAAAGGGGGGAAATCTGTGGAACAGTGATCGAGAAGGACTAGGGTGGCCACCCCGGGAGCTCGCACTGCTTTTAGCCCTTCCCCGACACCATCCCACAATGATTCCCCCTTTTCTCCATAGAGTTAGGGACTGAAAGGAAGAAAAGGGTAGAAAACAAAGCACAAACAAGGCACAAGCCTCCGAAAGCCCCGTGCCTTTGGAAAAAGGGGGGAACTGAAGGGGACGACGATCAAGAAGGACTAGGGTGGCCACCCCGGGAGCTCGCACTGCATTTCGTCCTTCCGGAACACCAATCCACAACAATCCCACCTTTTCTCCATAACACTAGGGGCCACGAGGAAGAAGGGAAGAAAACAACAAGAGAGAAAGGGATATATCAACCGTGGCTACCGGCTCACAAGGGGAGGCTTCAAACAGAGAACAAGCTTCCCCAACCCTGTGCCTTCGCAAAAAGGGGGGAACTGTAGGGGACGGTGATCGAGAAGGACTAGGGTGGCCACCCTGGGAACTCGCACTGCTTTTCATCCTTCCCGAACACCAATCCACAACAATCCCACCTTTTCTCCGTAAAGCTAGGGGCCGAAAGGAAGAAGGGAAGAAAACAACATGAAAGAAAGAGAGATATCAAACGCATCCACCGGCTCATAGGGGGAGGCTCAAACAGAGAACAAGCTTCCCGACCCCCATGCCTTCGCAAAAAGGGGGGGAACTGCAGGGGACGGCGATCTAGAAGGTCTAGGGTGGCCACCCTCGGAACTCGCACTGCTTCTCATCCTTCCTGAACACCAATCCACAACAATCCCACCTTTTCTCCGTAAAGCCAAGGGGCTAAAAGCAAGAAGGGAAGAAAACAACAGGAAAGAAAGAGACATCAAACGTGGCTACCAGCTCACAAGGGGAGGATCAAATAGAGAACAAGCTTCCCAAACCCCGCGCCTTCGGAAAAAGGAAGGAACTACAGGGGACGGCGATCGAGAAGGACTAGGGTGGCCACCCTAGGAACTCGCACTGATTTTCGTCCTTTCTGAACACCAATCCACAACAATCCCACCTCTCCTCCGTAAAGCTAGGGGCAAAAGGAAGAAGGGAAGAAAACAACACCAAAGAAACAAAGATCCTAAGAAAAGAGAGAAGCTCAACAGCACGCCGAGTAGATTTCCGCTAACCAAAAAGAAATCAAACAAGGCACCCAATCAAAAAAGCATCCCACATCTTCACACCCTCCCACATGCATTCAGCACAACACCCTTTCCAGCTTTACAACATAGAAAACAACCAAGCAAATAAATCACAACCTAAAACTGACCAATAGAAAAGACAAGGGCCACGATGAGACCAGTGTCTGGAGCACGTCACTGAGAGGCACACAGCCCCCCAACCAAGCGGCACAAGGCTTCAAACGACAAATAGACCGCTGCCAATAACAGAAACCCACCCCACTCTTGCACCCCTTCGTGTACAAAACACCCGACAACCTTTCCAGCGAGAGAGTCAACGGGGGTCAAATAATCAAACTTCAAAGAGGAGTTGTCACGGGCCGACGCTCAACGCTGGAGAAAGCCGCGGGCCACAAATACATCGATGGTGCAAGGCCACTAGAGAGAGGGACGTTCTCAAAGCGCACACCATGAAACAAAGAAATGACGCAAGTCCCACAATCAAAAGGGAGGAACAAAGACACGACCCGCTACTTCTTTTTCCCTCAGAAGGGTAGTTGGTCACGAGAGGACGAGGAATTCCCTCGACGGCAAAGGCACGAGATAAGATTGCCACCCTCATGCCTATCAGCAGGGAAAATTGTGATCTCGATGGAGCTCAGACCGAGGGATGGGTTTTTCATTACCTCGACACCCTTCTGCGAGGGCATGTCAAAGGAACGGTCGGGAGGGACTAGGGTGGCCAGCCCAACGGTTTGAACCGCTCTT
>CM062805.1:806761319-806771319 GCA_031772625.1 Pinus tabuliformis | reverse complement strand
AGGAGAACAGCGCCTCACATCGCCCAACGAAAAAAGCAAGCAAGAGGGAGCGTAGGTGGTTTACAACCAAAACCCTTCCACTTCCCTCTTAAATGTATGCATCTCAACCGACAATGCCAACACGGAAAGAGTACAAGCACAAGACACCGGCACCATAAACAGCCGAACAATGAAGAGGCTAGCCATCACAAGGAGCCACACCACAACAACCCATACAACTCCCAAAACTTGGAGCAGAAGGGGAATTGTTCACATATGCCTCTCGGGACAAGCATGCCAACATTACCGCTCATGCGCTACCGAGTGGGTATGGAGAGAAGATGAATATCGGACACCCTACAAATGACCCAAGGCCATTCTTGAGGCAAACCCGAAAAACCAACTCAATTACCAACCCACCTTTCACACGAAAAGAAAAACCCTCCACACCAAATAGGGAGGAGGTGAACAATATAACGAGGAGCCAATTTCAATGGAGCCACACATGGCTACCCAGCCTAATCAAAATTCTCTATTCGCAACAACCGAGGGGCATGATAGTGACATAGGCAAAGACAGAGTTTTGGGCTTCCATCTGGGACCGCAAAAACGGAGGCTCAAAGGAGCGTCGAGGAAACTATCAACATTCTTATCGTTGGGATGGGAAAGAGGGACGGGGATGAGCATTGCCCACATTACCGCTCATGTGCTACCGAGTGGGGATGGAGAGAAGACAAAAATTGGCCACCCTACAAATTACCCAAGGCCATCATTCGAGCAAACCCGAAAAAGCAACTCAATTACCAAACCACCTTTCACACGGAAAGAAAACTTGTCACCTGTATCTTCTGGAGGGGCACGAGGTGGACCAGGACGAGCCAAGGAGACACACCACAACAACCCATACAGCACCAAGAACTTAGAGAGTAGAAGGGGAATTGTTCACGTATGCCTCCTGGGACGAGAATGGCCAACATTACCGCTCATGCGCTACCGAGTGGGGATGGAGAGATTATGAAAATCGGACACCCTACAAACGACCCAAGGCCATCCTTCAGGAAAACCCAAAAACACAACTCGATTACCAACCCACCTTTCACACGAAAAGAAAACCTGTCGCTGGTATCATCTGGAGGGGCACAAGGGGACCAAGACAAACTAGGGAGCCAAACCACAACAACCCCTACAACTCCAAGAACTTAGAGAGCAATTGTCCACATATGCCTCCCCGGACGAGCATGGGCAACATTACCGCTCATGCGCTACCGAGTGGGTATGGAGAGAAGATGAAAATTGGCCACCCTACAAACGACCCAAGGCCATCGTTCAGGAAAACGTAAAAAACACAACTCGATTACCAACCCACCTTTCACACGAAAAGAAAACCTGTCGCTGGTATCATCTGGAGGGGCACGAGGGGGACCAGGACGAGCCAGAGAGCCACACCACAACAACAACCCATACAGCTCCTAGACTTGGAGAGCGGAAGGGGAATTGTTCACATATGCCTCCCAGGATGAGCATGGCCAACATTACCGCTCATGCGCTACCGAGTGGGGATGGAGAGAAGATGAAAATAGACCGCCCTACAAACGACCCAAGGCCATCATTCGGGCAAACGCAAAAACACAACTCGATTACCAACCCACCTTTCACACGGAAAGAAAACCTGTCGCTGGTATCATCTGGAGGGCACTCGGGGACCAGGACGAGCCAGGGAGCCACACCACAATAGCCCATATAGCTCCAAGAACTTGGAGAGCGGAAGGGGAATTGTTCACATATGCCTCCAAGGCCGAGCCTGGCCAACATTACCGCTCATGCGCTACCGAGTGGGGATGGAGAGAAGATGAAAATCGGCCACCCTACAAACGACCCAAGGCCATCGTTCAGGCAAACCTAAAAACACAACTCGATTACCAACCCACCTTTCACACGGAAAGAAAACCTGTCGCTGGTATCATCTGGAGGGGCACGCAGGGACCAGGACGAGCCAAGGAGCCACACCACAACAGCCCATATAGCTCTGAGAAATTGGAGAGCGGAAGGGGAATTGTTCACATATGCCTCCCAAGACGAGCATGGCTAACATTACCACTCATGCACTACCGAGTGGGGATGGAGAGAAGATGAAAATCGACCGCCCTACAAACGACCCAAGGCCATCATTCAGGCAAACCCAAAAACACAACTCGATTACCAACCCACCTTTCACACGGAAGGAAAACCTATCGTTGGTATCATCTGGAGGGGCACTCGGGGACCAGGACGAGCCAGGGAGCCACACCACAATAGCCCATACAGCTCCAAAAACTTGGAGAGTAGAAGGGGAATTTTTCACGTATGCCTCCGAGGACGAGCATGGCCAACATTACCGCTCTTGTGCTACCGAGTGGGGATGTAGAGAAGATGAAAATCGTCGGCCCTACAAATGACCCAAGGCCATCGTTCAGGCAAACCCGAAAACACAACTCGATTACCAACCCACCTTTCACATGGAAAGAAAACCTGTTGTTGGTATCATCTGGAGGGGCACGCGGGGTCCAGGACGAGCCAGGGAGCCACACCACAACAGCCCATACAGCTCCAAGAACTTGGAGAGCAAAAGGGGAATTGTTCACATATGCCTCCCAAGACCAGTGTGGCCAACATTACCGCTCATGTGCTACCGAGTGGGGATGGAGAGAAGACGAAATCGGCAACCCTACAAATGACCCAAGGCCATCCTTCGGGCACACGCGAAAACACAACTCGATTACCAACCCACCTTTCACACGGAAATAAAACCTGTCGCTGGTATCATCTGGAGGGGCGCAAGGGGGACCAGGACGAGTAAGGGAGCCACACCACAACAGCCCATACAGCTCCAAGAACTTGGAAAGCAGAAGGGGAATTGTTCACATATGCCTCCCAAGACGAGCATGGCCAACATTACCGCTCATGCGCTACCGAGTGGGGATGGAGAGAAGATGAAAATCGGCTACCCTACAAACGACCCAAGGCCATCGTTCAGGAAAATGCGAAAACACAACTCAATTACCAACACACCTTTCACACGGAAACAAAACCTGTCGCTCAGATCATCTGGAATTTTCATGGGTCCCCGCACGACTGAAACGAAGCGACAAGGGAGAGCCGGGCAAATGAGCTACACGAATGTGCACAAAGCCAACCTCGGGTCACAACTTAGCATTTTTTGATACGGGCTCGTTCGCCCAGGCGCGCCCTCGCTCGAACGACCCACCCGAACAAGTTCACATGGGTGCCCTCAAATGACCTGCCCGAACGAGTTTGCACGGAGGCCCTCGCCCGACCCGCCTGAACGGGTTTGCACGGACGCCCTCGCCCGACCCGCCTAAAAGGTTTTGCATGGACACCCTTGCCCGAACGACCCGCCCGAACGGGTTTGCACAGACGCCCTCGCCCGACCCGCCCGAACATTTTTGCATGAACGACCTCGCCCGACCCCCCCGAACGAGTTTACACGGGCACCCTCAAACGACCCACCCGAATGAGTTTACATGGAAAACGACCCTCCTGAATGAGTGTTTACACGGAAAACGACCCGCTCGAACGAGTTTACATGGGTCCAACACATGACCAAAACGAAGACACAAGGGAGTTTCGGGCAAATGGGCATCACGATCGTGCACAAGGCCCACCCCCCTTCACAACTTAGCATTTTTTATATGGCCACGTGTGCCCTAGGCACCGTCACACGACACGACATGACATGACCCGACCTGTTTGCACGGGCACCCACACACGACACGTTCCGACCCGCCCAAACGAAATTTGGGGTTTCCATGGGCGCACGACCCGAACGAAATTTCGGGGTTTCCGTGGGCGCACGACCCGAATGAAGGCACGAGGGAGCATCAGGAAAATGGGCCACAGGAACGTGTAGAAGACACATGGGCAGTCACGACTTAGTATTTTTGGCACGCCCACGTGTGCCCGGGCACCCACACACGGCACGACACGGCCCGACCGGCCTTGTGCAAGCCGAACCGACACGGCCCGACCGGCCTTGTGCGAGCTGACCCGACCTGCCCGAACACGTTTGCAGGGCACCCACACACGACACGACATGACCCGACCTGAACAAAATTTGGGGTTTCCTTGTATGCACAACCCGAACGAAATTTGGGGTTTCCATGGGTGCGCGACCTGAACGAAGGCACAAGGCAGCGTTGGGCAAACGGGCTGCACGAACGTGTAGAAGGCACACGGGGGGTCATGACTTAGCATTTTTGGCACTACCACGTGTGCCCGAGCACCCACACACGGCACGACCCGACCCGCGCAAATGAAGGTGCGACGGAGCGTCGGGCAAACGGGTCGCGCGAACATGCAGGAGGCACATGGGTGGTCACGCCCTAACATTTTTTGCACGGCCACATGTTCCCGAGCACCCACGCGCGGCACGGCATGACCCGACCCCACTCGACTCGCCTGAACGCGTTTGCACGGGAACCCACACACGACACGACCCGACCCACCCGAACGGAATTTGGGGCTTCCATGTGTGCACGGCCCGAACGAAATTTGGGGTTTCCATGGGTGCACGACCCGAACGAAGGCCCGAGGGAGCATCAGGAAAATGGGCCGAACGAATGTGCAGAAGACACACAGGCGGTGACGACTTAGAATTTTTGGCATGGCCACGTGTGTCGGGGCACCCACACACGGCACGACACAACCTGACCCACCCTGGACGAGCCAACCCGAATCGCCCGAACGAAATTTGGGGTTTCCATGGGTGCACAACCCGAACAAAGAAGGCACACGGGCGGTCATGACTTGGCATTTTCGGCATGCCCACGTGTGCCCGTGCAACCCCACACACGGCACGGCACGGGATGACCCGGCCCGCCCGAAGGAAATTTTGGGTTTGAACGGGCGCACGATCAAACGAAGGCACGAGGGTAGGAATATCTTTGACTCTAATACATAAGTATACCTGGGGTAACATGTCCTTAATATCTTCAACATTTTATTTTGACTCTTTATAACACTTTAACATGTGCTAGGCCTATTTCAATGAGCAAGAAACTCAATGACAAATATAATATATATATATATATATATATATATATATATTTATTTATTTATTTATTTTCTTGAATAAATACAAATATCAAAAGTACATTTATGAAGACCGAACCCAGTTACACTTTCTTCAACACCCCCTCTCAACTGGGGAGGTATTCATAAATCATTACAAGGTGTTTGGCTATTTTTCAATCTTGAATAATTCACATAAGAGAAATCGGATTGGCAACCCATCTGTTATAGCATCATATTAGCTAACATTGTTCATAGCAAGGCCTTGACTAACACCTTGGTCATTGTCTCTAAAGGTACATACCCACCCAGGTGTTCCCTGAGTATGACCTTCTAGGAAAATTCTTGTCTTGGGTTCCCATCCCTCAAAGAATATCACTCCTCTTGCTTACTCTTTACTTGGGTGCCCTACACATGCTCAAAGAGCATCAGATGCCAAATGATTGCCCAATCCTCTCGTTATTTCTTGCCAATTGAAGACAAGAATGTTGTGTCTATCTCTTCCCCTTGATTGGGGAAGACATGCCCAAGTTTCCTCTGACAAGAAACTTGCCCAAGCTCCTTTGTAGTTGGGAACTTGTTAGAACTCCCTCTTAGCTAGGGACTTGTCCATTCATCAACAACGTCTTCTTCATGGGTCCTTCAATCGCTTGATCTCCTTCTTTCCTTCGATGTCATGAAGTCTTTGTTTGAACTTCTTCTTGGCAGGGTACCGACCATCGATCACTTTTCCCCCTGGTTTGTCATGTAAATGCTCCCTTCGTGGAAAGTGGCCTTTTTGATATATATCAGGTCCTTTTTGTCATCTAGCTACTCCTTTGTCACCTTGTCTATCCTTCATAACACTTATCACATGGATGCTTAGTTGTAGTCGCTTGTTCCCGTACTTTGATTTAGTGGCCCTTCATGATATTCCTCTTCATCATGACATATTTGTAGAGTGGAAATGGTTATCTGCACCTTACTATCTCCAAGGCCTTCGTAGGTGTCAAGGGTCCTTTATCTTTTTCTTCCTTTGTCAGAGTTTCCGTGCCTTCTTTCGAGAGATGTTGAGGAATCTTGTCAAATAGTTATTCTTTATGACCGCGATGTTCTTCATTTGCTTCTTATTGGATTGATTGGTAAACCACCTTATACTCCTTATGAGAGCACTTCTTCATGTTGACCTTTACTGCACTGTAGCACATGCCTCCGAGCATGGCATTGGCGAAAGAGATCCTTTTATTCTTGATCGTGATTCTAGAACTTTTCCCATGACCCAATCATTATATATGATGACATGAATTAAACTTTGAGGCATACATACCTCACCTTGATTATGCTTTTATCATCGCGGCTTTATTTGATAGTTCTCCTCGATTGGTGTAGCCTTTCTTGCTTCATCTGCTCTCACCTGTATATCATCCTCTCTTGAATCCCATAAATGGGACCCCCAATGAGACCTCTACCCCCTTTGAAAGAAGACTTTAAGCAAAGAGGTTGACTTAGTCATAGGAGGATCTTCCTTCTTTTGCTTCTTGTCGTCTTCTTTCACTTCTTGAGTTACATGAGCTTCTTCCCTTTTTCTCTTGTTATTGTTGTCCTTCTTAAGTTTAGGACAATCCCTTTTGTAGTGTCCATGCTCTTGGCATCCAAACCGTTGGACTTTGGACATGTAGTGGTCCCAACCAATTTGCTACTTTCCTTGCAAAAAGACACTAAGGTATACTCAGAAGGGGACATATACTTACTTGATAGAGTTTGAGATGTAGTGAACTTGCTTTCTTCTTGATGGCTTGCCTTCCTTAGATCTTGATGTTGTTCAAGTTGCTTTCTTCAAATGGACTTGCTTGATGACTTGACTCGTAGCGCCTTTCATTCTTCAAGATGGTGTAGCTTGATGTAGGTCCCTCTTTGATTTGTTCTTCTTGTAGGTGCCTTTATACAAGGTGTTTCTTCTTGCTTTGTAGTCTTCCATGATGAATGACAGATGGTAGACCTTCTTGTCCTTGATGTGATTGAGACTTCTTGGCTTGACGCTTCAACCTTGCGGATGTTCTTGAGATTCCCTTTCCTTGATGTGTCACCTTAGCTCCGATACCGCGTTGAAGAATCTGGGGCAATGGGGTATAGCAGGATTCTTCTAGACTTGATAACAATTTGTGAAGCTCTTTTTAAATTTATCGTGTTATCTTAATCTTCTTCTCTTCTTATTAATGCATGTGTGTTTACTTTCATCAAACTGGTGCCAAAAACATAAGAACAAGAACACAAGATGTTGGCTCTCTTCCAGGAAAAAACCTCTCTCTCTCTCTCAGAGGAAAACCCTTTCGTAAATTTCTCTCATTGAAGCTTCTTATTGGTCATTGCGAAGCCCTAGACCCTTGACAATAATATCCCCCAAGCACAAGTTGAGTCCTTCCTCCTCTCTGCACTTTGTTTCTTCGGCGCTTCGTTCCCCGGCACTCTGTCCTTCTTTCAACTTTTGATAGTTCGTGGTGGACTAGCTTTAGAAGAGACTCCAACCTTTGATCCTTAGCGAGATCCTTTACCAATGAAGAAACCTTCATTCTCTTGACCAACCGAGCCTTTTTCTTGAAGTGAGGTTGTAGGCTCGATGTACACCAAGTTTACTGCACCTAGGGCGATTTCCATCGCGACGAGACATGGGAACCACAAATTTCCCGCGCTTTGGATGCTTTCGACAAGGCGGGACATGGAATCCCCGGGTTCCCCGCAATTTGGCGACCTATGTCGAGGAGGGACTAGTAGACCTCATGTCACGCTCCTATCCTAGTGGTAGTATTTCAACCACGCATAATCGGGTGCGGCACCGCCGTACTTTTTCTTTTTACCAATACTTGTGTACACGATCTGCGCCTACTTCAACACTCAGTCAATTTTCCAATAAGTGTTCTTAACAATGCAGCGAAAATAACTTACCATAGATTTATCTTCTTCAATTATTCTTTCAACCTGTCGTGTAATGTGGTCATGCTGCACTGGCCCGCGGCCTGCACGACACAACTCCACACCTGAACTGCGAACCTATCCGCCCGACTTTCCCTTCCGTGGTGCCCAAGCTCTGCCCGTCGGCGCGGTCCATAGTGAGGGCGCACGACCCGCATGCAGTGCGGCCTCCCTGCCCGGATGGTAACCCGCCCTGCTCTACCTGTCCGCACTACCAAGCCTAACCCGCCCTCTGTAATCCGCCCCCCGGTGCGGCCCTCTTACCCGCGTCCTTCTCTTCCTTCAGTTTTCGCCCAACTCCTTCCTTCACACTTGTTCTGCGATGTGGAAGTCTGAGTTCGATGTCTCTTCTTCAAACGCCATCCTCCTTACTTATACGCATCCTTTCGCCCAAGGGCCGTGTCTCTCGAGGATAACAAGGGTCGGCTCCATCAACATGCATGCCCGGCTGACCTGCCACATAACCTCGGCACCCCCCATTCCAATGAACCGCCGCATCCCTTCGTGTGCACCGTCGCACCCATGGGTCAGCTCCACCACCTCGCCGATTACACCCGTCGCTACACGTCGCACACCTGCCCGCATCGTAACTCATCCGCACATGGTCACCTCTTTCATCCGGGCACGCAACAAGGGTCACCCGAGCGCTTTCTGTCGGTGGCTCGCCCATCGTGCAGGTATCAAGGGGCGTGCGCCATGCCCAACACGGCACGAGCGACATGGGAACCCCGCGTGTCACACCCCCAGGCCTACAGTAGTCTTTCAGCCGTACTTGGCGAGGTGCGGTGCCACCGAACACTTTCTTTTCACCAATACTTATGTTCATGGACTACGCCCAACCATTAGTCTACTTAGTTTGTTTTTCGCAACCAAGTATTATTATGTTTCCTCTATACCAATGAACACCCATACACATTCATTATCATCAGCAATTATACATGAAGAACACAATTGCGCAATATAAAGGGAGGGGAAACTCCCTCAACAATGAGTCTGCCCGAATACAATATATTATTCAACTCTACAATGTTTACGAGGCTTTACAAGTATACATGGGAAACACTAAGTTTCACACTTAGCCAATTTTATAAATAGGCAACACCTCCGTGTGCCAACCGAGTTCCTTGCTCGAGCTGGGTGGGCACGCCCCCACACGAGCTGCCAACCGTACTCCTCGACCGAACCTCGTTTACCGCTACACGAAGGGCAGGCGACCTCACCCGAGTCACCCCCCATTTCCTTTTGCACGACGGGCGGGCGACTTACCCGAGTCACCCGAGACACCTCCGCGTTTCTTCTTCCACGACGAGCGGGCGACCTACCCGAGACGCCCCGTGTCACACCAAACGGCGGGTGCCTTCCTTACCCATGCCCTCACCCGATAACTGAAACCTGTGCGTATCGTGTGTTCTTGCCCAAGAGCGGGTGCATATATGCCCGCACCTCTTTTGTGACCTGCTCCACTACTTCGCACTTTTTTCTTGATCACTGAATGCTCATGTTCGAATGTCCATCTTCGAATGAATGCCAAATCCTCCAACGCCTTGCCATATTTATACGAGCGGTTGGGCGAGTCGCTGCCCAGGCCGACTCGACCACCGCATGCCAAAACGCCCTTACACGTCGCAAACTTGCCATCAGATTGTTGGTCGGCAAACAATACTTCGTTGAAGTCGCCCCAACATGTAAGTCGGCCCGTGGGTTATGCCAAACACTCCCACGCTATAAACCAACCATCGCTCCACCTCTAATGCGCATTATACTTATGTCCCTTCGCACATTTTGGTCATAGAGTTCGCACTTCACACCGACGGGGAGAAACCGAACCGCAGGTCCTTACACCGCGTTTCCCAGACTTGGGTAGCAATTTTTGTTGTGACGCGAAATGGAAACCCCGTGTGTGTCTGCTGACTTGGGTAGCAGTTTTCATCGCGCCGCGAAATGGACACCCCGAGTTCCCCAGACTTTGGCGGCTCTTCGTGGCCCCACGACATGGAAATCCGAA
>CM062805.1:806741319-806751319 GCA_031772625.1 Pinus tabuliformis | reverse complement strand
CCCGGACAGCAGCAACAATGGACCTCGATCGCATGATCACCTGCGGCAGCCTCAATGCAAAGGAAACAGAAGGAAACAAAACAACAAGAGCAACCGAGCCCACAACCTCTCTTGGAAATGTGCCCCCCGACCCTCCACGCCACGCACCAAGGCCACCTAGGAGTCCACCCGCGACAGTAGAAACGGTGGACCTCGATCACTTGACTGCCTACAGCAACCACGATGCGAAGGCAAAGGAAGGAAGTAAATGCAAATCAAGAAGCTCTCTACACAATACAAGAACATATCCAAACAGGAGGAGGGATCGGGCAGCCCCGCACCCCCCGCACCCTACGTATAAGCAACCTAGGAGATTTCACACAGCTTTACCGATTGGACAATGAATACTTTTCCCCTACGACCACCTCCATGCAAAGGAGGGAAGTCGAATCATTCCACCTCGAAATCCTTCTTCCAGATAGCCCCCACCATCGACATAGCAAGCCTCCTCCCCATTGGACCAGGGGCGCATACACAATTCAAACAACAAATGCCCATAAACGTTGTGACTTAACATTTCCAACCACAAAAGCCTGCCACGCACTCAAGATGCAAGGGAAAAGCCGACCCCTCGATCAAACATATGGGCCAACACATCTATCAAAACCTCAAAGCCAATGCAACCATGAACAATGTGCACTTTGAAAGGAATGCCAACCCTTGACTTTACAACAAGGAGAACAACGCCTCACATCGCCCAACGAAAAAAGCAAGCAAGAGGGAGGGTAGGTGGTTTACAACCAAAACCCTTCCACTTCCCTCTTAAATGTATGCATCTCAACCGACAATGCCAACACGGAAAGAGTACAAGCACAAGACACCATCACCATAAACAACCGAACAATGAAGAGGCTAGCCATCACAAGGAGCCACACCACAACAACCCATACAACTCCCAAAACTTGGAGCAGAAGGGGAATTGTTCACATATGCCTCTCGGGACAAGCATGCCAACATTACCGCTCATGCGCTACCGAGTGGGTATGGAGAGAAGATGAATATCAGACACCCTACAAATGACCCAAGGCCATTCTTGAGGCAAACCCGAAAAACCAACTCAATTACCAACCCACCTTTCACACGAAAAGAAAAACCCTCCACACCAAATAGGGAGGAGGTGAACAATATAACGAGGAGCCAATTTCAATGGAGCCACACATGGCTGCCCAGCCTAATCAAAATTCTCTATTCGCAACAACCGAGGGGCACGATAGTGACATAGGCAAAGACAGAGTTTTGGGGCTTCCATCTGGGACCGCAAAAACGGAGGCTCAAAGGAGCGTCGAGGAAACTATCAACATTCTTATCATTGGGATGGGAAAGAGGGACGGGGATGAGCATTGCCCACATTACCGCTCATGTGCTACCGAGTGGGGATGGAGAGAAGACAAAAATTGGCCACCCTACAAATTACCCAAGGCCATCGTTCAAGCAAACCCGAAAAAGCAACTCGATTACCAAACCACCTTTCACACGGAAAGAAAACCTGTCACCTGTATCTTCTGGAGGGGCACGAGGGGGACCAGGACGAGCCAAGGAGCCACACCACAACAACCCATACAGCACCAAGAACTTAGAGAGTAGAAGGGGAATTGTTCACGTATGCCTCCTGGGACGAGAATGACCAACATTACCGCTCATGCGCTACCGAGTGGGGATGGAGAGATTATGAAAATCGGACACCCTACAAACGACCCAAGGCCATCCTTCAGGAAAACCCGAAAACACAACTCGATTACCAACCCACCTTTCACACGGAAAGAAAACCTGTCGCTGGTATCATCTGGAGGGGCACAAGGGGACCAAGACAAACTAGGGAGCCAAACCACAACAACCCCTACAACTCCAAGAACTTAGAGAGCAATTGTCCACATATGCCTCCCGGGACGAGCATGGGCAACATTACCGCTCATGCGCTACCGAGTGGGTATGGAGAGAAGATGAAAATCGGCCACCCTACAAATGACCCAAGGCCATCGTTCAGGAAAACGTAAAAAACACAACTCGATTACCAACCCACCTTTCACACGAAAAGAAAACCTGTCACCGGTATCATCTGGAGGGGCACGAGGGGGACCAGGACGAGCCAGAGAACCACACCACAACAACAACCCATACAGCTGCTAGACTTGGAGAGCGGAAGGGGAATTGTTCACATATGCCTCCCAGGATGAGCATGGCCAACATTACCGCTCATGCGCTACCGAGTGGGGATGGAGAGAAGATGAAAATAGACCGCCCTACAAACGACCCAAGGCCATCATTCAGGCAAATGCAAAAACACAACTCGATTACCAACCCACCTTTCACACGGAAAGAAAACCTGTCGCTGGTATCATCTGGAGGGCACTCGGGGACCAGGACGAGCCAGGGAGCCACACCACAATAGCCCATATAGCTCCAAGAACTTGGAGAGCGGAAGGGGAATTGTTCACATATGCCTCCAAGGCCGAGCCTGGCCAACATTACCGCTCATGTGCTACCGAGTGGGGATGGAGAGAAGATGAAAATCGGCCACCCTACAAACGACCCAAGGCCATCGTTCAGGCAAACCTGAAAACACAACTCGATTACCAACCCACCTTTCACACGGAAAGAAAACCTGTCGCTGGTATCATCTGGAGGGGCACGCAGGGACCAGGACGAGCCAAGGAGCCACACCACAACATCCCATATAGCTCTGAGAAATTGGAGAGCGGAAGGGGAATTGTTCACATATGCCTCCCAAGACGAGCGTGGCCAACATTACCACTCATGCACTACCGAGTGGGGATGGAGAGAAGATGAAAATCGACCGCCCTACAAACGACCCAAGGCCATCATTCAGGCAAACCCAAAAACACAACTCGATTACCAACCCACCTTTCACACGGAAGGAAAACCTATCATTGGTATCATCTGGAGGGGCACTCGGGGACCAGGACGAGCCAGGGAGCCACACCACAATAGCCCATACAGCTCCAAAAACTTGGAGAGTAGAAGGGGAATTTTTCACGTATGCCTCCGAGGATGAGCATGGCCAACATTACTGCTCTTGCACTACCGAGTGGGGATGTAGAGAAGATGAAAATCGTCGGCCCTACAAATGACCCAAGGCCATCGTTCAGGCAAACCCGAAAACACAACTCGATTACCAACCCACCTTTCACACGGAAAGAAAACCTGTTGTTGGTATCATCTGGAGGGGCACGCGGGGTCCAGGACGAGCCAGGGAGCCACACCACAACAGCCCATACAGCTCCAAGAACTTGGAGAGAAAAAGGGGAATTGTTCACATATGCCTCCTAAGACCAGTGTGGCCAACATTACCGCTCATGTGCTACAGAGTGGGGATGGAGAGAAGACGAAATCGGCAAACCTACAAATGACCCAAGGCCATCCTTCGGGCACACGCGAAAACACAACTCGATTACCAACCCACCTTTCACATGGAAAGAAAACCTGTTGCTGGTATCATCTGGAGGGGCACAAGGGGGACTAGGATGAGTAAGGGAGCCACACCACAACAGCCCATACAGCTCCAAGAACTTGGAAAGCAGAAGGGGAATTGTTCACATATGCCTCCCAAGACGAGCATGGCCAACATTACCACTCATGCGCTACCGAGTGGGGATGGAGAGAAGATGAAAATCGGCTACCCTACAAACGACCCAAGGCCATCATTCAGGCAAATGCGAAAACACAACTCAATTACCAACACACCTTTCACACAGAAACAAAACCTGTCGCTCAGATCATCTGGAATTTTCATGGGTCCCCACACGACTGAAACGAAGCGACAAGGGAGAGCCGAGAAAATGAGCTACACGAATGTGCACAAAGCCAACCTCGGGTCACAACTTAGCATTTTTTGATACGGGCTCGTTCGCCCGGGCGCGCCCTCGCTCGAACGACCCGCCCGAACGAGTTCACATGGGTGCCCTCAAATGACCTGCCTGAACGAGTTTTCACGGAGGCCCTCGCCCGACCCGCCTGAAAGGGTTTGCACGGACGCCCTCGCCTGACCCGCCTAAAAGGGTTTGCATGGACACCCTTGCCCGAACGACCCGCCCGAACGGGTTTGCACAGACGCCCTCGCCCGACCCGCCCGAACATTTTTGCATGAATAACCTCGCCCGACCCCCCCGAACGAGTTTACACGGGCACCCTCAAACGACCCACCCGAATGAGTTTACATGGAAAACGACCCTCCTGAACGAGTGTTTACACGGCAAACGACCCGCTCGAACGAGTTTACATGGGTCCAACACACGACCAAAACGAAGTCACAAGGGAGTTTCGGGCAAATGGGCATCACGATCGTGCACAAGGCCCACCCCCCTTCACAACTTAGCATTTTTTATATGGCCACGTGTGCCCTGGGCGCCGTCACACGACACGACATGACACGACCCGACCTGTTTGCACGGGCACCCACACACGACACGTTCCGACCCGCCCAAACGAAATTTGGGGTTTCCATGGGCGCACGACCCGAACGAAATTTCGGGGTTTCCGTGGGCGCACGACCCGAATGAAGGCACGAGGGAGCATCAGGAAAACGGGCCACAGGAACGTGTAGAAGACACATGGGCAGTCACGACTTAGTATTTTTGGCACGCCCACGTGTGCCCGGGCACCCACACACGGCACGACACGGCCCGACCGGCCTTGTGCAAGCCGACCCGACACGGCCCGACCGGCCTTGTGCGAGCTGACCCGACCTACCCGAACATGTTTGCAGGGCACCCACACATGACACGACATGACCCGACCTGAACAAAATTTGGGGTTTCCTTGTATGCACAACCCGAACGAAATTTGGGGTTTCCATGGGTGCACGACCTGAACGAAGGCACAAGGTAGCGTTGGGCAAACGGGCTGCACGAACGTGTAGAAGGCACACGGGGGTCATGACTTAGCATTTTTGGCACTACCACGTGTGCTCGAGCACCCACACACGGCACGACCCGACCCGCTCAAATGAAGGTGCGACGGAGCGTCGGGCAAACGGGTCGCGCGAACATGCAGGAGGCACACGGGTGGTCACGCCCTAACATTTTTTGCACGGCCACATGTTCCCGAGCACCCACGTGCGGCACGGCATGACCCGACCCCACTCGACTCGCCCGAACGCGTTTGCACGGGCACCCACACACGACACGACCCGACCCACCCGAACGGAATTTGGGGTTTCCATGTGTGCACGGCCTGAACGAAATTTGGGGTTTCCATGGGTGCACGACCCGAACGAAGGCCCGAGGGAGCGTCAGGCAAATGGGCCGAACGAATGTGCAGAAGACACACAGGCGGTGACGACTTAGAATTTTTGGCACGGCCACGTGTGTCGGGGCACCCACACACGACACGGCACAACCTGACCCACCCTGGACGAGCCAACCCGAATCACCCGAACGAAATTTGGGGTTTCCATGGGTGCACAACCCGAACAAAGAAGGCACATGGGCGGTCATGACTTGGCATTTTCGGCATGCCCACGTGTGCCCGCGCAACCCCACACACGGCACGGCACGGGATGACCCGGCCCGCCCAAAGGAAATTTGGGGTTTGAACGGGCGCACGATCAAACGAAGGCACGAGGGTAGGAATATCTTTGACTCTAATACATAAGTATACCTGGGGTAACATGTCCTTAATATCTTCAACATTTTATTTTGACTCTTTATAACACTTTAACATGTGCTAGGCCTATTTCAATGAGCAAGAAACTCAATGACAAATATAATATATATATATATATATATATATATATTTATTTATTTTCTTGAATAAATACAAATATCAAAAGTACATTTATGAAGACCGAACCCAGTTACACTTTCTTCAACACCCCCTCTCAACTAGGGAGGTATTCATAAATCATTACAAGGTGTTTGGCTATTTTTCAATCTTGAATAATTCACATAAGAGAAACCGGATTGGCAACCCATCTGTTATAGCATCATATTAGCTAACATTGTTCATAGCAAGGCCTTGACTAACACCTTGGTCATTGTCTCTAAAGGTACATACCCACCCAGGTGTTCCCTGAGTATGACCTTCTACGAAAATTCTTGTCTTGGGTTCCCATCCCTCAAAGAATATCACTCCTCTTGCTTACTCTTGACTTGGGTGCCCTACACATGCTCAAAGAGCATCAGATGCCAATTGATTTCCCAATCCTCCTGTTATTTCTTGCCAAGTGAAGACAAGAATGTTGTGTCTATCTCTTCCCCTTGATCGGGGAAGACATGCCCAAGTTTCCTCTGACAAGAAACTTGCCCAAGCTCCTTTGTAGTTGGGAACT
Organism: Pinus tabuliformis; assembly: GCA_031772625.1. Classification (NCBI taxonomy): domain Eukaryota; kingdom Viridiplantae; phylum Streptophyta; class Pinopsida; order Pinales; family Pinaceae; genus Pinus; species Pinus tabuliformis. Next base: position 806,744,994 of record CM062805.1, on the reverse strand, counting down.
TGTTAGAACTCCCTCTTAGCTAGGGACTTGTCCATTCATCAACAACGTCTTCTTCATGGGTCCTTCAATCGCTTGATCTCCTTCTTTCCTTCGATGTCATGAAGTCTTTGTTTGAACTTCTTCTTGGCAGGGTACCGACCATCGATCACTTTTCCCCCTGGTTTGTCATGTAAATGCTCCCATCGTGGAAAGTGGCCTTTTTTATATATATCAGGTCCTTTTTGTCATCTAGCTACTCCTTTGTCACCTTGTCTATCCTTCATAACACTTATCACATGGATGCTTAGTTGTAGTCGCTTGTTCCCATACTTTGATTTAGTGGCCCTTCATGATATTCCTCTTCATCATGACATATTTGTAGAGTGGAAACGGTTATCTGCACCTTACTATCTCCAAGGCCTTCGTAGGTGTCAAGGGTCCTTTATCTTTTTCTTCCTTTGTCAGAGTTTCCGTGCCTTCTTTCGAGAGATGTTGAGGAATCTTGTCAAATAGTTATTCTTTGTGACCGCGATGTTCTTCATTTGCTTCTTATTGGATTGATTGGTAAACCACCTTATACTCCTTATGAGAGCACTTCTTCATGTTGACCTTTACTGCACTGTAGCACATGCCTCCGAGCATGTCATTGGCGAAAGAGATCCTTTTATTCTTGATCGTGATTCTAGAACTTTTCCCATGACCCAATCATTATATGATGACATGAATTAAACTTTGATGCATACATACCTCACCTTGATTATGCTTTTATCATCGCGGCTTTATTTGATAGTTCTCCTCGATTGGTGTAGCCTTTCTTGCTTCATCTGCTCTCACCTGTATATCATCCTCTCTTGAATCCCATAAATGGGACCCCCAATGAGACCTCTACCCCCTTTGAAAGAAGACTTTAAGCAAAGAGGTTGACTTAGTCATAGGAGGATCTTCCTTCTTTTGCTTCTTTTCGTCTTCTTTCACTTCTTGAGTTACATGAGCTTCTTCCCTTTTTCTCTTGTTATTGTTGTCCTTCTTAAGTTTAGGACAATCCCTTTTGTAGTGTCCATACTCTTGGCATCCAAACCGTTGGACTTTGGACATGTAGTGGTCCCAACCAATTTGCTACTTTCCTTGCAAAAAGACACTAAGGTATACTCAGAAGGGGACATATACTAACTTGATAGAGTTTGAGATGTAGTGAACTTGCTTTCTTCTTGATGGCTTGCCTTCCTTAGATCTTGATGTTGTTCAAGTTGCTTTCTTCAAATGGACTTGCTTGATGACTTGACTCGTAGCGCCTTTCATTCTTCAAGATGGTGTAGCTTGATGTAGGTCCCTCTTTGATTTGTTCTTCTTGTAGGTGCCTTTATACAAGGTGTTTCTTCTTGCTTTTTAGTCTTCCATGATGAATGCCAGATGGTAGACCTTCTTGTCCTTGATGTGTTTGAGACTTCTTGGCTTGACGCTTCAACCTTGCGGATGTTCTTGAGATTCCCTTTCCTTGATGTGTCACCTTAGCTCCGATACCGCGTTGAAGAATCTGGGGCAATGGGGTATAGCAGGATTCTTCTAGACTTGATAACAATTTGTGAATCTCTTTTGAAATTTATCGTGTTATCTTAATCTTCTTCTCTTCTTATTAATGCATGTGTGTTTACTTTCATCAAACTAGTGCCAAAAACATAAGAACAAGAACACAAGATGTTGGCTCTCTGCCAGGAAAAAACCTCTCTCTCTCTCAGAGGAAAACCCTTTTGTAAATTTCTCTCATTGAAGCTTCTTATTGGTCATTGCGAAGCCCTAGACCCTTGACAATAATATCCCCCAAGCACAAGTTGAGTCCTTCCTCCTCTCTGCACTTTGTTTCTTCGGCGCTTCGTTCCCCGGCACTCTGTCCTTCTTTCAACTTTTGATAGTTCGTGGTGGACTAGCTTTAGAAGAGACTCCAACCTTTGATCCTTAGCGAGATCCTTTACCAATGAAGAAACCTTCATTCTCTTGACCAACCGAGCCTTTTTCTTGATGTGAGGTTGCAGGCTCGATGTACACCAAGTTTACTGCACCTAGGGCGATTTCCATCGCGACGAGACATGGGAACCGCAAATTTCCCGCGCTTTGGATGCTTTCGACAAGGCGGGACATGGAATCCCCGGGTTCCCCACAATTTGGCGACCTATGTCGAGGAGGGAATAGTAGACCTCATGTCACGCTCCTATCCTAGTGGTAGTATTTCAACCACGCATAAGCGGGTGCGGCACCGCTGTACTTTTTCTTTTTACCAATACTTGTGTACACGATCTGCGCCTACTTCAACACTCAGTCAATTTTCCAATAAGTGTTCTTAACAATGCAGCGAAAATAACTTACCATAGATTTATCTTCTTCAATTATTCTTTCAACCTGTCGTGTCATGTGGTCATGCTGCACTGGCCCACGGCCTGCACGACACAACTCCACACCTGAACTGCGAACCTATCCGCCCGACTTTCCCTTCCGTGGTGCCCAAGCTCTGCCCGTCGGCGCGGTCCATAGTGAGGGCGCACGGCCCGCATGCAGTCCGGCCTCCCTGCCCGGACGATAACCCGCCCTGCTCTACCTGTCCGCACTACCAAGCCTGACCCGCCCTCTGTAATCCGCCCGCCGGTGCGGCCCTCTTACCCGCGTCCTTCTCTTCCTTCAGTTTTCGCCCAACTCCTTCCTTCACACTTGTTCTGCGATGTGGAAGTCTGAGTTCGATGTCTCTTCGTCGAACGCCATCCTCCTTACTTATACGCATCCTTTCGCCCAAGGGCCATGTCTCTCGAGGATAACAAGGGTCGGCTCCATCAACATGCATGCCCGGCTGACCTGCCACATAACCTCGGCACCCCCCATTCCAACGAACCGCCGCATCCCTTCGTGTGCACCGTCGCACCCATGGGTCAGCTCCACCACCTCACCGATTACACCCGTCGCCGCACGTCGCACACCTGCCCGCATCCTAATTCGTCCGCACATGGTCACCTCTTTCATCCGGGCACGCAACAAGGGTCACCCGAGCGCTTTCTGTCGGTGGCTCGCCCATCGTGCAGGTATCAAGGGGCGTGCGCCATGCCCAACACGGCACGAGCGACATGGGAACCCCGCGTGTCATACCCCCAGGCCTACAGTAGTCTTTCAGCCGTACTTGGCGAGGTGCGGTGCCACCGAACACTTTCTTTTCACCAATACTTATGTTCATGGACTACGCCCAACCATTAGTCTACTTAGTTTGTTTTTCGCAACCAAGTATTATTATGTTTCCTCTATACCAATGAACACCCATACACATTCATTATCATCAGCAATTATACATGAAGAACACAATTGCGCAGTATAAAGGGAGGGGAAACTCCCTGAACAATGAGTCTGCCCGAATACAATATATTATTCAACTCTACAATGTTTACGAGGCTTTACAAGTATACATGGGAAACACTAAGTTTCACACTTAGCCAATTTTATAAATAGGCAACACCTCCGTGTGCCAACCGAGTTCCTTGCCCGAGCTGGGTGGGCGCGCCCCCACACGAGCTGCCAACCGTACTCCTCGACCGAACCTCGTTTACCACTACACGAAGGGCAGGCGACCTCACCCGAGTCACCCCCCATTTCCTTTTGCACGACGGGCGGGCGACTTACCCGAGTCACCCGAGACACCTCCGCGTTTCTTCTTCCACGACG
>CM062805.1:806688819-806736319 GCA_031772625.1 Pinus tabuliformis | reverse complement strand
GACACCCAACCCTTTCGCGAGGGCATGTCGAAGGAACAGTCGGGAGGGACTAGGGTGGCCAGCCCAATGGGTTGAACCACTCTTCATCCATCCCATACTTGACCGCACCCCGACAATCTCGCCTCACGGAAGGTTTGAGCTACCCGGCGCACGCGCAACCACTCCCTCGACCCAACCACCAGCCAAAAAGCTCACCCAAGCAACACATCAACCGCCGCCGCCTTTTCGAGAGAACCAACTATGGAAGGCTGCACCATTGGCCCATGCCTTCCAACGAACAAAAGACCGATCACCGCCACTACGAATGAGTCCGAATTTATCCATCGTATTTACCGAGCACCTCAACTCTGCAGCAACCATGCCCGGCCGAACAGATCGTCAGAAGGGCTCCCAAGAAACAAGCTTCCGGACCCCCTGCAGAAACACATTGGGGGGAAGAAAAACAAAGGATGGGTGGGACAAGCACAAGCATGGCTTGCAAGCACACATGAAAAAACAAGTGTAGTTACCTTGAGACAAGCAACCAACAATGTTCCCGCCAAACACCAAACCCGCTCCCCTAGAGACGCACCACAAAGTCCCACATTGCAATCGAAACCCAACCAACCCGAACCAAAAAAGAAAACCCCTGCTATCAATGATCCTACCATAGGTTCACCTACGGTAACCTTGTTACGACTTCTCCTTCCTCTAAATGATAAGGTTCAATGAACTCACGACGTCGACGGTGGCGAACCACCATCGTCGACGCAATCTGAACACTTCACCGGGTCATTCAATCGGTAGGAGTGACGGGCGGTGTGTACAAAGGGTAGGGACGTAGTCAACACGAGTTGATGACACGCGCTTACTAGGAATTCCTCGTTGAAGACCAATAATTGCAATGGTCTATCCCCATCACGATGCAATTTGAGAAGATTTCCAGATCCTCTCGAAGTAGCGCGCGTGCGACCCAAAACATCTAAGGGCATCACAGACCTGTTATTTCCTCAAACTTCCATGGCCTAAACGGCCATATTCCCTCTAAGAAGCTGGCCGCGAAGGGGAACCTCCGCGTAGATAGTTAGTAGGCAGAGGTCTCGTTTGTTATCGGAATTAACCAGACAAATCGCTCCACCAAGTAAGAACAGCCATGCACCACCACCCATAGAATCAGGAAAGAGCTCTCAATCTATCAATCCTTACTATGTCTGGACCTGGTAAGTTTCCCTGTGTTGAGTCAAATTAAGCCGCAGGCTCCACTCCTGGTGGTGCCCTTTCGTCAATTCCTTTAAGTTTCAGCCTTGCGACCATACTCCCCCTGAAACCCAAACACTCTGATTTCTCAGAAGGTGCTGGCAGAGTCCTTAAAGCAACATCCGCCGATCCCTGGTCGGCATCGTTTATGGTTGAGACTAGGACGGTATCTGATCGTCTTCGAGCCCCCAACTTTCGTTCTTGATTAATGAAAACATCCTTGGAAAATGCTTTCGCAGTGGTCTATCTTTCATAAATCCAAGAATTTCACCTCTGACAATGAAATACGAATGCCCCTGAAAGTCCCTATTAATCATTACACCAGTATTCAGAGCATAAGCTTGCTTTGAGCACTCTAATTTTTTCAAAGTAACAATGCCGGAACCGTGACCCAGCCAATTAAGGCCAGGAGCACGCCGCCGAAAAAAGGGACGGAAGGGCAGGTGCACACCGAGTAGGCGGACCGACCCTTACCACCCAAGATCCAACTACGAGCTTTTTAACTGCAACAACTTAAATATACGCTATTGGAGTTGGAATTACCGCGGCTGCTGGCACCAGACTTGCCCTCCAATGGATCCTCGTTAAGGGATTTAGATTGTACTCATTCCAATTACCAGACTCGATGAGCCCAGTATTGTTATTTATTGTCACTACCTCCCCATGTCAGGATTGGGTAATTTGTGCGCCTGCTGCCTTCCTTGGATGTGGTAGCCATTTCTCAGGCTCCCTCTCCAGAATCGAACCCTAATTCTCCGTCACCCGTCACCACCATGGTAGGCCTCTATCCTACCTTTGAAAGTTGATAGGGCAGAAATTTGAATGAAGCATCGCCAGCACAAGGGCTGTGCGATCTGTCGAGTTATCATGATTCACCGGAGAAGTGGGCAAGCCCGCGCCGGCCTTTTATCTAAAAAATGCATCCCTTCCAAAGAGTCAAGACTTGGCACAATATTAGCTCTAGAATTACTACGGTTATCCGAGTAGTATGGTACCATCAAAAAAACTATAACTGATTTAATGAGCCATCCGTAGTTTCACAGTCTATATTAGTTCATACTTAGACATGCATGGATTAATCTTTGAAACAAGCATATGACTACTGGCCGGATCAACCAAGTAGCACCATACCACTTCAAAGGGCATTCCGGGTGCTCCCTTACCGAGAGCCAGCCTGAACACCCATCAATTCAAAAAGACGTCAAAATATCATGTAAAACTTTTATGCCTTTCACCTCTTGCATCCCAAGAAGGAAGCACACGCAACATGCCAAGGACATGGCAAACAAATGGGCAGACTTGCCGAGCCACAACGCATCAAGGCCACTCCAAAGTTTTTAGCCACGGCCCAACCAACAAGAAAACGAGCGATCACTCACCGACTCCCTTAGAAATTCCTCCAAAGGCCTCCACGCCCTGCACCGAGGGCACCTAGGAGTCCACCCAGACAGCAGCAACGATGGACCTCAAACACCCAATCGCCTACGGAAGCCTCGATGCAAAGGAAGAAAATGGAGAACGACCAACCACACAACCTCTATATTACAAATGAGCCACAACCCTCCCCGGCCCCACACCGAGGCCACCTAGGAATCCACCAGGACAGCAACAACGATGGACGTCGATCTCTCGACTGCCTGCGGCAGCCTCGATGCGAAGGAAAAGGAAGGAAATAAAAAGAGGACGAATGACCGCACAAATCCTATCATAGAGAGGCCATACAAACCTCCCCGCCCCGCACCGATGCCACCTAGGAGTCCACCCGGACAGCAGCAACAGTGGACCTCGATCGGATGATCGCCTGCGACAGCCTCGACACAAATGCAAGGGAAGGAAATCATACAAGACAAACCGAGCCTGTAACCTCCCTTAGAAATTCCCCCCAACCCACCCGTCCCCTCCCCGCACAGGGGCCACCTAGGAGTCCACCCAGACAGCAGCAACGATGGACCTTGATCGCATGATCGCCTGCGGCAGCCTCAATCCTGAGAGGAAACGGAAGGAAATAAAACAAGACCAACTGAGCCCACAACCTCTCTCAAAAATGGCCCCCGACCCTCCACACCACGCACCAAGGCCACCTAGGAGTCCACCCGCGACAGCAGCAACGGTGGACCTCGATCACTTGACCGCCTGTGGCAACCACGATGCGATGGAAAAGGAAGGAAGTAAATGCAAATCAAGAGGGTCGCTACACAATACAAGAACAATATCCGAATAGGAGGAGGCAGGATCGGGCAGCTCCGCACCCCACACACCATATGTAAAGGCAACCTAGGATATTTCCCACAGCTTTACCGACCAAACAATGAATAATTTTCCCCTACGGCCACCTCCACGCAAAGGAGGGAGGTCGAAGCATTCCACCTCAAAATCCTTCTTCCAGATAGCCCCCACCATCGATGACTATAGTAGCAAGCCTCCTCCACATTAGACCACGAGCGCATACACAATTGAAACAACAAGTGCCCCCCAACCCTCCCCGCAAAGAGGCCACCTAGGAGTCCACCCAGACAGCAGCAACGATGGACCTTGATCGCATGATCGCCTGCGGCAGACTCAATGCAAAGGAAATGGAAGGAAACAAAACAACGAGACAAATCGAGCCCACAACCTCTCTTAGAAATTCCCCCCGACCCTCCACGCCACGCACCGAGGCCACCTAGGAGTCCACCCGTGCCAGCAGAAACGATGGACATCGATCACTTGACCGCCTGTGGCAACCACGATGTGAAGGCAAAGCAAGGAAGTAAATGCAAATCAATAGGGTCACTACACAATACAAGAACACATATCTGAACAGGAGGAGGGATCGGGCAGCTCCGCACCCCACGCACCCTATGTACAGGCAACCTAGGAGATTTCCCATAGCTTTACCGACCGGATGATGAATAATTTTCCCCTACGGCCACCTCCACGCAAAGGAGGGAGGTCGAAGCGTTCCACCTCGAAATCCTTCTTCCAAATAGCCCCCACCATTGATGTAGCAAGCCTCCTCCCCGTGGGACCACGAGCGCATACACAATTGAAACAACAAGTGCCCCCCAACCCTCCCTGCAAAGAGGCCACCTAGGAGTCCACCCAGACAGCAGCAACGATGGACCTCGATCACATGAACAGCTGTGGCAGCCTCAATTCAAAGGAAACAGAAGGAAACAAAACAACAAGACCAACCGAGCCCACAACCTCCCTTAGAAATGTGCCCCTCGACCCTCCATGCCACGCACCAAGGCCTTTTAGGAGTCCACCCGCGACAACAGAAATGGTGGACCTCGATCACTTGACCGCCTGCAGCAACCATGATGCGAAGGCAAAGAAAGGAAGTAAATGCAAATCAAGAAGCTCGCTACACAATACAAGAACATATCCAAACAGGAGGAGGGATCGGGCAGCCCTGCACCCCCCGCACCCTACGTACAATCAACCTAGGAGATTTCCCACAGCTTTACCGACTGGACAATGAATACTTTTCCCCTACGGCCACCTCCACGTAAAGGAGGGAGGTCGAAGCGTTCCACCTCGAAATCCTTCTTCCAGATAGCCCCCACCATCGACATAGCAAGCCTCCTCCCCATTGGACCAGGGGCGCATACACAATTCAAACAACAAATGCCCATAAACGTTGTGACTTAACATTTCCAACCGCAAAAGCCTGCCACACACGCAAGATGCAAGGGAAAAGCCGACCCCTCGATCAAATATATGGGCCAACACATCTATCAAAACCTCAAATCCAACGCAACCACGAACAATGTGCACTTTGAAAGGAATGCCAACCCTTGACTTTACAACAAGGAGAACAGTGCCTCACATCGCCCGACGGAAAAAGCAAGCAAGAGGGAAGGTAGGTGGTTTACAACCAAAACCCTTCCACTTCCCTCTTAAATGTATGCATCTCAATCAAAAATGCTAACACGGAAAGAGTACAAGCACAAGACGCCGGCACCATAAACAACCGAACAATGAAGAGGCTAGCCTTCACAAGGAGCCACACCACAACATCCCATACAACTCTCAAAACTTGGAGCAGAAGGGGAATTGTTCACATATGCCTCCTGGGACAAGCATGGCCAACATTACTTCTCATGCGCTACCAAGTGGGTATGGAGAGAAGATGAAAATCGGACACCCTACAAACAACCCAAGGCCATTCTTGAGGCAAACCCGAAAAACCAACTCAATTACCAACCAACCTTTCACACGAAAAGCAAAACCCTCCACATCAAATGGGGAGGAGGTGAACAATATAACGAGGAGCCAATTTCAATGGATCCACAAATGGCTGCCCAGCCCAATCAAAATTCTCTATTCGCAACAACCGAGGGGCACGATAGCGACATAGGCAACGACGGAGTTTTGGGGCTTCCATCTAGGACCGCAACAATGAAGGCTCAAAGGAGCGCCGAGGAAACTATCAACATTCTTATCGTTGGGATGGGAAAGAGGAATGGGGATGAGCATTTCCCACATTACCACTCATGTGCTACCGAGTGGGGATGGAGAGAAGACAAAAATCAGCCACCCTACAAATGACCAGAGGCCATTGTTCGAGCAAACCCGACAAAGCATTTCGATTAACAACCCACCTTTCACACGGAAAGAAAACCTGTCACCTGTATCTTTTGGAGGGGCACGAAGGGGACCAGGATGAGCCATGGAGCCACACCACAACAACCCATACAACACCAAGAAATTAGAGAGCAGAAGGGGAATTGTTCACATATGCCTCCCGGGACGAGCATGGCCAACATTACCGCTCATGCGCTACCGAGTGGGGATGGAGAGATTATGAAAATCGGACACCCTACAAATGACCCAAGGTCATCCTTCATGAAAACCTAAAAACACAACTCGATTACTAACCCACCTTTCACAAGGAAAGAAAACCTGTCACTGGTATCATCTGGAGGGGCACTAGGGGACCAAGACAAACCAGGGAGCCAAAACCGAAACAACCCCTATAGCTCCAAGAACTTAGAGAGAAATTGTCCACATATGCCTCTCGGGACGAGCATGGGAAACATTACCGCTCATGCACTACCCAGTGGGGATGGAGAGAAGATGAAAATCGGCCACCCTACAAACGAACCAAGGCCATCGTTTAGGCAAACGCGAAAACACAACTTGATTACCAACCCATCTTTCACAAGAAAAGAAAACCTGTCACTGGTATCATCTGGAGGGGCATGAGGGGGACCAGGACGAGCTAGGGAGCCACACCACAACACAACAACCCAACAGCTCCAAGGACTTGGAGAGCAGAAGGGGAATTGTTCACATATGCCTCCCAGGATGAGCATGGCCAACATTACCGCTCATGCGCTACCGAGTGGGGATGGAGAGAAGATGAAAATTGGCCGCCCTACAAATGACCCAAGGCCATCGTTCAGGCAAACGCGAAAACACAAATCGATTACCAACCCACCTTTCACACAGAAAGAAAACCTGTCACTGTTATCATCTGGAGGGGCACTCGGGGACCAGAATGAGCCAGCGAGCCACACCACAACAACCCATACAGCTCCAAGAACTTGGAGAGCGGAAGGGGAATTGTTCACATATGCCTCTAAGGCCGAGCCTAGCCAACATTACCACTCATCTGCTACCGAGGGGGGATGGAGAGAAGATGAAAATCGGCCACCCTACAAACGACCCAAGGCCATCGTTCAGGCAAACCCGAAAACACAACTCGATTACCAACCCACCTTTCACACGGAAAGAAAACCTGTCGCTGGTATCATCTGGAGGGGCACGCGGGGACCAGGACGAGCCAAGGAGCCACACCACAACAGCCCATACAGCTCCAAGAACTTGGAGAGAGGAAGTGGAATTGTTCACGTATGCCTCCCAAGATGAGCATGGCCAACATTACCGCTCATGCGCTACCGAGTGGGGATGGAGAGAAGATGAAAATCAGCCGCCCTACAAACGACCCAAGGTCATCATTCAGACAAACTCGAAAACACAACTCGATTACAACTTAGTATTTTTGGTACGGGCTCGTTCGCCCAGGCGCACCCTCGCCCGAATGACTCACCTAAACGAGTTCACACGAGCGCCCTCAAACGACTTGCCCGAACGATTTTGCATGGGCGCCCGAACGACCGAAATGAACCGACGAGGGAGAGCCGGGAAAACGAGCTGCACGAACATGCACAAAGCCAACCTTGGGTCACAACTTAGCATTTTTGATACGGGCTCATTCACCCGGGCGCGCCCTCACCCAAACGAGTTCACGCGGGTGCTCTCAAACGACCCGCCCGAACAACCGAAACGAACCGGCAAGGGAGAGTCGGGCAAACGAGCTACACCAACGTGCACAAAGCCAACCTCGGGTCACAACTTAGCATTTTTTATACGGGCTCGTTCGCCCGGGCGTGCCCTCGCCCGAACGACCTTCCCGAACGAGGTCACATGAGCGCCCTCAAATGACCCGCCCGATCAAACATATGGGCCAACACATCTATCAAAACCTCAAAGCCAACGCAACCATGAACAATGTGCACTTTGAAAGGAATGCCAACCCTTGACTTTACAACAAGGAGAACAACGCCTCACATTGCCCGATGGAAAAAGCAAGCAAGAGGGAGGGTAGGTGGTTTACAACCAAAACCCTTCCACTTCCCTCTTAAATTTATGCATCTCAACCGAAAATGCCAACACGGAAAGAGTACAAGCACAAGACACCGGCACCATAAACAGCCAAACAATGAAGAGGCTAGCCATCACAAGGAGCCACACCACAACAACCCATAAAACTCCCAAAACTTGGAGCAGAAGGGGAATTGTTCACATATGCATCCCGGGACAAGCATGGCCAACATTACTGCTCATGCGCTACCGAGTGGGTATGGAGAGAAGATGAAAATCGGACACCCTACAAACAACCCAAGGCCATTCTTGAGGCAAACCTGAAAAACCAACTCAATTACCAACCCACCTTTCACACGAAAAGAAAAACCCTCCACACCAAATAGGGAGGAGGTGAACAATATAACAAGGAGCCAATTTCAATGGAGCCACAAATGGCTTACCAGCCCAATCAAAATTCTCTATTCACAACAACCGAGGGGCACGATAGCGACATAGGAAAAGACGGAGTTTTGGGGCTTCCATCTGGGACCGTAACAACGAAGGCTCAAAGGAGCTCCGAGGAAACTATCAACATTCTTATCGTTGGGATGGGAAAGAGGGACGGGGATGAGCATTGCCCACATTACCGCTCATGTGCTACCGAGAGGGGATGGAGAGAAGACGAAAATCGGCCACCCTAAAAATGACCCAAGGCCATCGTTCGAGAAAACCCGACAAAGCAACTCGATTACCAACCCACCTTTCACACAGAAAGAAAACCTGTCACCTGTATCTTCTGGAGGGGCACGAGGGGGACCAGGACGAGCCAATTAGCCACACCACAACAACCCATACAGCACCAAGAACTTAGATAGAAGAAGGGGAATTGTTCGCATATGCCTCCCAGAACGAGCATGGCCAACATTACCACTCATGCGCTACCGAGTGGGGATGGAGAGATTATGAAAATCAGACACCCTACAAATGACCCTAGGCCATCCTTCAGGCAAACCCGAAAACACAACTCGATTACCAACCCACCTTTCACACGGAAAGGAAACCTGTCGCTGGTATCATCTGGAGGGGCACAAGGGGACCAAGACAAACTAGGGAGCCAAACCACAACAACCCCTACAGCTCCAAGAACTTAGAGAGCAATTGTCCACATATGCCTCCCGGGACGAGCATGGGCAACATTACCGCTCATGCGCTACTAAGTGGGGATGGAGAGAAGATGAAAATCGGCCACCCTACAAATGACCCAAAGCCATCGTTTAGGAAAACGCGAAAACACAACTCAATTACCAACCCACCTTTCACACGAAAAGAAAACCTGTTGCTGGTATCATCTGGAGGGGCACGAGTGGGACCAGGACGAGCCAGGGAGCCACACCACAACACAACAACCCATACAGCTCCAGGAGAGTGGAAGGGGAATTGTTCACATATGCCTCCCAGGATGAGCATGGCCAACATTACTGCTCATGCGCTACCGAGTGGGGATGGAGAGAAGATGAAAATCGGCCGCCCTACAAATGACCCAAGGCCATCATTCGGGCAAACGCGAAAACACAACTCGATTACCAACCCACCTTTCACACAGAAAGAAAACCTGTTGCTGGTATCATCTGGAGGGGCACTTGGGGACCAGGACAAGCCAGGGAGCCACACCACAACAGCCCATACAGCTCCAAGAACTTGGAGAGCAGAAGGGGAATTGTTCACATATGCCTCCGAGGCCTAGCCTGGCCAACATTACCGCTCATGCGCTACCGAGTGGGGATGGAGAGAAGATGAAAATCGGCCACCCTACAAACGACCCAAGGCCATCATTCAGGCAAACCCGAAAACACAACTCGATTACCAACCCACCTTTCACATGGAAAGAAAACCTGTCGCTGGTATCATCTGGAGGGGCACGGGGGGACTAGGACGAGCCAAGGAGCCACACCACAACAGCCCATACAACTCCGAGAACTTGGAGAGCGGAAGGGGAATTGTTCACATATGCCTCCCAAGACGAGCATGGCCAACATTACCACTCATGCACTACCGAGTGGGGATGGAGAGAAGATGAAAATTGGTAGCCCTACAAACAACCCAAGGCCATCATTCAGGCAAACCTGAAAAGACAACTCGATTACCAACCCACCTTTCACACGGAAAGGAAAACCTGTCGCTGGTATCATCTGGAGGGGCACTCGTGGACCAGGACGAGCCAGGGAGCCACACCACAACAACCCATACAGCTCCAACAACTTGGAGAGCGGAAGGGGAATTGTTCACGTATGCCTCCTAGGACGAGCATGGCCAACATTATCGCTCTTGCGCTACCGAGTGGGGATTGAGAGAAGATGAAAATCGGCGGCCCTACAAATGACCCAAGGCCATCGTTCAGGCAAACCCGAAAACACAACTCGATTACCAACCCACCTTTCACACGGAAAGAAAACCTGTCGTTGGTATCATCTGGAGGGGCACGCAGGGACCAGGACGAGCCAGGGAGCCACACCACAACAACCCATACAGCTCCAAGAACTTGGAGAGCAGAAGGGGAATTGTTCACATATGCCTCCCAAGACGAGCCTGGCCAACATTACCGCTCATGCGCTACCGAGTGGGGATGGAGAGAAGATGAAAATCAACAACCCTACAAATGACCCAAGGCCATCCTTCAGGCACATGCGAAAACACAACTCGATTACCAACCCACCTTTCACACGGAAAGAAAACCTGTCACTGGTATCATCTAGAGGGGTGCAAGGGGGACCAAGACGAGCAAGGGAGCCACACCACAACAACCCATACAGCTCCAAGAACTTGGAAAGCAGAAGGGGAATTGTTCACATATGCCTCCCAAGATGAGCATTGTTGTGGAGGTAAATCCTCTCTGCGAACAGAGACGATCCCTACTAGCCCAGACCGGTCTAGCAACAATCACACAATGCTATCATGCAAGTTCCTAATTGAAAATTAAAGGTGGATGATGAGAACCTACTTGGATTCCAATGCTAGTGTTCGTAGGAGAGATGTCGCCCTCGTTCCTTTGCCTCGGTCGGTCACGATCTCCGTGATTGGACACCTGCACATGCAAAGAACAACACGAACACAAGCATAAAATCTAGTAGATGCAATTATATATCAGTCAGAAAAGATATAACTCAACATCAAACATAAGATAATGAGAGTGGAACCATAATGATATCATCTATTATTAATAAACAACAAAGAAGAATACAACCATTGTTCCGACGTCAAACTCTCCTTTGGCTGGGTAGTCAGCTACACAAGTCTTGCAAAGCTTGTTGGGATGAGGAACAAGCCTCTCTCTCTTTGGGTAACAAGAATCTCCTTACTTAGATTTGGCCTTATGGGTGCAAAGAAGGCTCTTGCAGCTTCAAACTCTCTATCACTATACTAGAATTGTTGGCTAGAACTGTTGTCACTAGCTTGCTCAAGACATAGAGGAAAGCTTTTATAGATAGAGAGGAAAGAGATAGGATCAACCACATTATTCATGGGATTGGATTTATCACTTGGAAACTTCCATGAAAGGTGGTAAACCACTTTCCCTTCTATGGATATTTGAAGCCAAACCATCCTAGCTCAACATAGATTCAGTTGGAGAATGGGTTGAAGAGAACCTTTGGAAGCTTGTTGGTTAAAAACTTTACTCAATTCGGTTGGTGCGAGTGCGACTCTGAGACAGAGCACCAATGGCGCGCCCTCTTTAGAGGATTTCCCTCATTGGCGCGGGCAGTGGACTGTGGACCCGCGCTAATGCAAAAAGAGTTGTTTTCATGGGTATTTTGCAGGAGATGTCTTGAGGGCACATGAAGCTCATACTTAAAGGAATATGATGCAAGTGGTTTCAGGTCATGTCACTTCTCACAGGTCCCGGAATGAGTCCTCCAGTGTGCGGGTGAGGGGTAACAGGGACGGTGAAAAATTACTGTGTAACAAGCATGGCCAACATTACCGCTCATGCGCTACCGAGTGGGGATGGAGAGAAGATGAAAATCGGCCACCCTACAAACGACCCAAGGCCATCGTTCAGGCAAACGCGAAAACAAAACTCAATTACCAACCCACCTTTCACACGGAAACAAAACCTATCGTTGGTATCATCTAGAGGGGCGCGAGGGGGACTAGGACGAGCAAGGGAGCCACACCACAACAGCCCATACAGCTCCAAGAACTTGGAAAGTAGAAGGGGAATTGTTCACATATGCCTCCCAAGACGAGCATGGCCAACATTACCGCTCATGTGCTACCGAGTGGGGATGGAGAGAAGATGAAAATCGGCCACCCTACAAACGACCCAAGGCCATCGTTCAGGAAAACGCGAAAACACAACTCAATTACCAACCCACCTTTCACACGGAAAGAAAACCTGTCAAAGGTATCATCTAGAGGGGCGCGAGGGGGACCAGGACGAGCAAGGGAACCACACCATAATAGCCCATACAGCTCCAAGAACTTGGAAAGCAGAAGGGGAATTTTTCACATATGCCTCCCAAGACGAGCATGGCCAACATTACCGCTCATGCGTTACCGAGTGGGGATGGAGAGAAGATGAAAATCGGCAACCCTACAAACGACCCAAGGCCATCGTTCGGGCAAACGTGAAAACACAACTCAATTACCAACCCACCTTTCACAAGCAGCACGAAAATGAACAAAGCCAACCTTGGGTCACAACTTAGCATTTTTTATATGGGCTTGTTGGCCCATGCGTGCCCTCGCCCGAATGAATTTGCATGGGCGCCCGCACGACCGAAACGAAGCGACAAGGGAGAGCTGGGCAAATGAGCTGCACGAACGGGCACAAAGCCAACCTCAGGTCACAACTTAGCATTTTTTGATACGGGCTCGTTCGCCTGGGCACGCCCTCACCCGAACAACCCGCCCGAACGAGTTCACACGGACGCCCTCAAACGACCCACCCGAACGATTTTGCATGGGCGCCCAAATGACCGAACGAAGCAACAAGGGAGAGTCGGGCAAATGAGCTGCACGAACATGCACAAAGCCAACCTCGGGTCACAACTTAACATCTTTGATACGGGCACGTTCGCCTGGGTGCGCCCTCACCTGAACGACCCGCCCGAACGAGTTCACAATCACGCCCTCACCCGAACGACCCGCCCGAACGATTTTGCATGGGCACCCGAATGACCGAAACGAAGCGACAAGGGAGAGCTGGGGAAATGAGCTACACGAGCATGCACAAAGACAACCTCGGGTCACAACTTAGCATTTATGATATGGGCTCGTTCGCCTGGGAATGCCCTCACCCGAACGACCCGCCCGAACGAGTTCACATGGGCGACCTCAAACGACCCACCTGAACGATTTTGCATGGGCGCCCGAACGACCGAAAAGAACCAACAAGGGAGAGTCGGGCAAACGAGCTGGATGAATGTGCACGAAGCCAACCTCGGGTCACAAATAGAATTTTTGATACGGGCGCGTTCGCCCGGGTGCGCCCTCGTCCGATCGACCCGCCCGAACGAGTTCACATGGGCGCCCTCAAACGACCCGCCCGAACGATTTTGCATGGGTGCCCGAACGACCGAAACGAACCGACAAGGGAGAGCCGGGCAAACGAGCTGCATGAACATGCACAAAGCCAACCTCGGGTCACAACTTAACATTTTTGATACGGGCTCGTTCGCCCGGGCGCGCCCTCACCCAAACGAGTTCACACGGGCGCCCTCAAACGACCCGCCCGAACGACCGAAACGAACCGGAAAGTGAGAGCCGGGAAAATGAGCTGCACGAACGTGCACAAAGCCAACCTTGGGTCACAACTTAGCATTTTTGATACGGACTCGTTCGCCCGGGCGCACCCTCGCCCGAACGAGTTCACACGGGCGCCCTCAAACGACCCGCCCGAACGATCGAAACGAACCGACAAGGGAGAGCCGGGCAAACGAGCTGCACGAATGTGCACAAAGCCAACCTCAAGTCACAACTTAGCATTTTTGATACAGGTTCGTTCACCCCGGCGCGCCCTCGCCCGAATGACCCGCCCAAACGAGTTCACACGGGCACCCTCAAACGACCAGCCCGAACGACCGAAACGAACCGACAAGGGAGAGCTAGGCAAACGAGCTGCAGGAACATGCACAAAGCCAACCTCGGGTCACAAATTAGCATTTTTTTACGGGCTTGTTCACCCGGACACGCCGTCGCCCGAACGACCCACCCGAACGAGTTCACACGGGCGCCCTCAAACGACCCGCCCGAACGATCGAAACGAAGTGACAAGGGAGAACTGGGAAAACGAGCTGCACAAACGTGCACAAAGCCAACCTCGGTTCACAATTAGCATTTTTTATACGGGCTCGTTCGCCCGGGCGCGCCCTTGCGCGAATAACCCGCCCGAACGAGTTCACACGGTCACCCTCAAACGACCCGCCCAAACGCCCGAAACAAACATACAAGGGAGAGTCAGGCAAACGAGCTGCACGAACATGCCCAAAGCCAACCTCGGGTCACAACTTAGCATTTTTGATATGCGCTCGTTCGCCCGGGCGCGCCCTCGCCTGAACGACCCGCCCGAACGAGTTCACATGGGCGCCCTCAAACGACCCACCCGAACGATTTTGCATGGGCGCCCGAACAACCGAAACGAACCAACAAGGGAGAGTCAGGCAAACGAGCTACACGAACGTACACAAAGCAAACCTCGGGTCACAACTTAGCATTTTTTATATAGGCTCGTTCGCCCGGGCGCACCCTCACCCGAACGAGTTCACACGGGCGCCCTCAAACGACCCACCCGAACGACCGAAACGAACCGACAAGGGAGAGTAGGGCAAAAGAGCTGCACGAACGTGCACAAAGCCAACCTCGGGTCACAACTTAGCATTTTTGATACGGGGTCATTCACCCGGGCACGCCCTCGCCCGAACGAGTTCACACGGGCGCCCTCAAATGACCCGCCCGAACGACTGAAACGAACCGACAAAGGAGAGTCAAGTAAATGAGCTGCACAAACGTGCACAATGCCAACCTCGAGTCACAACTTAGCATTTCTGATACGGGCTCGTTCGCCCGGTCACTCCCTCGCCCGAATGACCCACCCGAACGAGTTCACACGGGCGCCCTCAAATGACCCGCCTGAACGACCGAAACGAACAGACAAGGGAGAGATGGGAAAATGAGCTGCACGAACATGCACATAGCCAACCTCGGGTCACAACTCAGCATTTTTGATACGGGCTCGTTCGCCCGGGCGCGCCCTCGCCCGAACAACCCGCCTGAACGAGTTCACACGGGCGCCCTCAAATGACCACCCGAACGACCGGCCTGAACGAGTTCACACTGGCGCCTCAAACGACCCACCCAAACGAGTTCACATGCGCGCCCTGAAACGACCCACCCGAACGAGTTCACACAGGCGCCCTCAAACGACCCGCTCGAACGATTTTGCATGGGTGCCCGAACGACCGAAACGAAGCAACAAGGGAGAGTAGGGAAAACGAGCTGCACGAACGTGCACAAAGCCAACCTCGGGTCACAACTTAGCATTTTTGATACGGGCTCGTTCGCCCGGGCGCGCCCTCACCCGAATGATCCGCCCAAACGAGTTCACACGGGCGCCCCCAAACGACCCGCCTGAATGACCGAAACGAAGCGACAAGGGAGAGCCGCGCAAATGAGCTGCACGAACGTGCACAAAGCCAACCTTGGGTCACAACATAGCATTTTTTATATGGGCTCGTTCACCCGGGCGCGCCCTCGCCCGAACGACCCGCCCGAACGAGTTCACATGGGCGCCCTCAAACGACCCGCCTGAACGACCGAAACGAACCGACAAGGGAGAGTTGGGCAAACGAGCTGCATGAAAGTGCACAAAGCTAACCTTGGGTCACAACTTAGCATTTCTCATACGGGATCGTTCACCCAGGTGCACCCTCGCCCGAACGACCCGCCTGAAGGAGTTCACACGGGCGCCCTCAAATGACCCGCCCGAACGACCGAAACGAACCAACAAGGGAGAGTCGAGCAAACGAGCTGCACGAACGTGCACAAAGCCAACCTTGGGTCACAACTTAGCATTTTTCATACGGGCTCGTTCGCCCAGGTGCACCCTCACCCAAACGACCCACACGAACGAGTTCACACGGGCACCCTCAAACGACCCGCCCGAACGAGTTCACACGGGCGCCCTCAAACGACCCGCCCGAACGATTTTGCATGGGTGCCAGAACGACCGAAACGAAGCGACAAGGGATAGTCGTGTAAACGAGCTACAAGAATGTGCACAAAGCCAACCTCGGGTCATGACTTAGCATTTTTGATACATGCTCGTTCGCCCGGGCGCGCCCTCGCCTGAACGACCCGCCCGAACGAGTTCACAAGGGTGCCGTCAAACGACTCGCCCGAACGACCAAAACGAACTGGCAAGGGAGAGCCGCGAAAACGAGCTGCACAAACGTGCACAAAGCCAACCTCGGGTCATAACTTAGCATTTTTGATATGGGCTCATTCGCCCAGGTGCGCCCTCACCCGAACGACCCTGTCACGCCCCTACACCTGCGGTGATCTTCCAACCACTTGTAGCGAGGTGCGGCACCACCGAACGCTTTCTTTTTAACAATACTAACGTTTATGGGCTACGCCTATCCCAACATAAACTTACTTAATTTGTGTTCTTATAACTGAATAAAATTTTATCCAAAGAACATTCTCATTCATTAACCATCAACAATAAATCGAGAACAATACACAAGTATAAAGGGAGGGGCAACTCCCGAACAGTCTGCCCAATAATAATATTAAGTCAAGAATATCAGATTTTACAAGTGTGTCTTGGCTGAACCAAGTCTCACACTTAACCAGTTTTTACAAAAGACAGGCCGCCTGCCTTTTACAACATTTCATGCACCCTTGTCCAAGAGAGATTGCTCAAACGAGCCACTTAACCTCCTTACGAAAACCTGCATAAAACCGTGTACAAAACTCCACTCGCAATGGCACTCTTTGCCAACCTCCAGCTAGGATAAACTGCGCACTTCCTTCAAGCCTAATGCGCATGAGATATGCGCATTTACCTCCCTGAGACTGCGCCCTCTTTTACCCTTATGCGAAGGCTTGAGCGAATGAATGAATGAGTTCGAATGAGCCCAAGCTTCCATGTTTATACATGTTATTGCGTGGGTTTATGGAAGGGTGTCCAGCCTTAAGGCCGACCCCATAATACAACATTATATGCCCACAAGCATGCATTCACATGTCGGCCCAACTCCATATTACATCGCTTATAAATGGAGGTTCAACACTTAACCATTTAAGCGTTTCCCCTTTTCGTCGCATACTTTCATCGCAATTCTGTTCACCTGAAACGTCGCAGGAACGTCGCACCACCGTGTGCGCTCACCTACCGGCGCCGTGCCCGCCCGTGTGTCCGCGCCCGCCCGTGTGTCCGCGCCCGCCCGTGTGTCCGCGCCCGCCCGCGCGCCCGCACCCACCCGCGCACCCTCGTGCAGCTTGACTCGCCGGTCGCCCGCACGCGTGCCCGCCGTGCACGTCACCTTACCCGGCGCCCAACCGCGCTTGCAACCGGAGGTCCTTACAGACCCACTCGAACGAGTTCACACGGGCGCCCTCAAACGACCCGCCCGAACGAGTTCACAAGGGTGCCTCAAACGAACCTCCCGAGCGACCCGCCCGAACGAGTTCACACGGCCGTCCTCAAATGACCCGCTCGAACGAGTTCACACGGGCGCCCTCAAACGACCCCCCCGAATGATTTTGCATGGGTGCCCGAACGACTGAAACGAAGCGACAAGGGAGAGCTGGGCAAAAGAGCTGCACGAACGTGCACAAAGTCAACCTTGGGTCACAACTTAGCATTTTTGATACGGGCTCGTTCGCCCGGGCGCGCCCTCGCCCGAACGAGTTCACACGGGCACCCTCAAATGACCCGCCCGAACGACCGAAATGAACCGACAAGGGAGAGCTAGAAAAACGAGCTGCACGAACGTGCACAAAGCCAACCTCGGGTCACAACTTTGCATATTTGATACGGGCTCATTCGCCCGGGCGCGCCCTCCCCAAAACGACCCGCCCGAACGAGTTCACAAGGGCGCCCTCAAACGACCCGCCCGAACGACTGAAACGAACCGGCAAGGGAGAACCAGGCAAACGAGCTACACGAACGTGCATAAAGCCAACCTCGGGTCACAACATAGCATTTTTTATACGGGCTTGTTCGCTGGGCGTGCCCTCGCCCGAACGACCCGCCCGAACGAGTTCACACGGGCGCCCTTAAACGACCCGCCCGAACGACCGAAACGAAGCGACAAGGGAGAACCAGGCAAACGAGCTGCATGAACGTGCACAAAGCCAACCTCGGGTCACAACTTAGCATTTCTTATACCGTCTCATTCGCTTGGGTGCGCCCTCGCCCGAATGACCCGCCTGAACGACCGAAACGAACCGACAAGGGAGAGTCGGGCAAATGAGCTACACGAACATGCCCAAAGCCAACCTCGGGTTACAACTTAGCACTTTTTATACAGGCTCGTTCGCCCGGGCGCGCCCTCGCCCGAACGAGTTCGCACGGGCGACCTCAAACGACCCGCCCGAACGATTTTGCATGGGCGCCCGAACAACCGAAACGAACCAACAAGGGAGAGCCGAGCAAATGAGCTACACGAACGTACACAAAGCCAACCTCGGGTCACAACTTAGCATTTTTCATACGGACTCATTCGTCCGGGTGCGCCCTCGCCGGAACGAGTTCACACGGGCACCCTCAAATGACCCGCCTGAACGACCGAAACGAACGGACAAGGGAGAGCTGGGCAAACAAGTTGCACGAACGTGCACAAAGCCAACTTCAGGTCACAACTTAGCATTTTTGATACGGGATCGTTTGCCCAGGCGCGCCCTCGCCCAAACGACCCGCCCGAATGGGTTCACATGGGTCCCCTCAAACGACCCTCTTGAACGAGTTCACACGGGCGCCCTCAAACGACCCGCCCGAACAACCGAAACGAACCGACAAGGGAGAGCCGGGAAAACGAGCTGCACGAATGTGCACAAAGCCAACCTCGGGTCACAACTTAGCATTTTTTAGACGGGCTCATTCGCCCGGGCGCGCCCTCGGACGAACGACCCGCCTGAACGAGTTCACATGGGCGCCCTCAAACGACCCGCCCGAACGAGTTCACACGGGTGCCTCAAATGGCCCGCCCGAACGACCCGCCCGAACGAGTTCACACGGGCGCCCTCAAACGACCCGCCCGAACGAGTTCACACGGGCGCCCTCAAATGACCCGGCCGAACGAGTTCACACGGGCGCCCTCAAACGACCCTCCCGAACGATTTTGAATGGGTGCCCGAACGACCAAAACAAAGCGACAAGGGAGAGCTGGGCAAACAAGCTGCACGAACATGCACAAAGCCAACCTCGGGTCACAACTTAGAACTTTTGATACGGGCTCGTTCACCTAGGAGCCCCCTCGCCCGAACGACCCGCCCGAATGAGTTCACATTGGCGCCCTCAAACGACCCGCCCGAACGACCGAAACGAACCGACAAGGGAGAGCCTGGCAAACGTGCACAAAGCCAACCTCGGGTCACAACTTAGCATTTTTGATACGGGCTCGTTCGCCCGGGCGCGCCCTAGCACGAACAACCCACCTGAACGAGTTCACACGAGCGTCGTCAAACGACCCGCCCAAACGACCGAAACGAACCAGCAAGGGAGAGCCGCGCAAACGAGCTGCACGAACGTGCACATAGCCAACCTCAGGTCACAAGTTAGCATTTTTGATATGGGCTCATTCGCTCGGGCGCACCCTCGCCCAAACGACCCGCCCGAACGAGTTCACACGGGCGCCCTCAAACGACCCACCCAAACGATGAAACGAAGTGACAAGGGAGAGCCGGGCAAACGAGCTGCACGAACGTTGACAAAGCCAACCTCAGGTCACAACTTAGCATTTTTTAGACGGGCTCGTTCGCCCGGCCGCGCCCTCGCCCGAATGACCCACCGGAACGAGTTCACACGGGCGCCCTCAAATGACCCGCCCGAACGTCAAAAACGAACCGACAAGGGAGAGTCGAGAAAACGAGCTGCACGAACGTGCACAAAGCCAACCTCGGGTCACAACTTAGCATTTTTGATACGGGCTTGTTCGCCTGGGCGTGCCCTCGCCCGAACGACCCTAATGAACGATTTCACAAGGGCGCCATTAAATGACACGCCCGAACGAATTCACACAGGTGCCTCAAATGACCCGCCCGAACGAGTTCACACGGGCGCCCTCAAACGACCCGCCCGAACGTTTCAGCATGGGTGCCCGAACGACCGAAAAGAAGTGACAAGGGAGAGCCGGGCAAACGAGTTGCACGAACATGCACAAAGCCAACCTCTGGTCACAACTTAGTATTTTTGATACGGGCTCGTTCGCTCGGGCGCGCCCTTGCCCGAACGACCCGCCGGAACGAGTTCACACGGGCACCCTCAAACAAACCGCCCGAACGATCGAAACGAACCGACAAGGGAGAGCTTGGCAAACGAGATGCACGAACATGCACAAATCCAACCTCGGGTCACAAATTAGCATATTTTATACGGGCTTGCTCGCCCGGGTGCACGCTAGCATGAACGACCCACCCGAACGAGTTCACACGGGCGCCCTCAAACAACCCGCCCGAACGACCGAAATGAACCGGCAAGGGAGAGTCGGGAAATCGAGTTGCACGAATGTGCACAAAGCCAACCTCGGGTCACAACTTAGCATTTTTGATACTGGCTTGTTCGCCCGGGCGAGCCCTCGCCCGAACGACCCGCCCGAACGAGTTCACATGGGTGCCCTCAAACGACCCGCCCGAACGACCGAAACGAAGCGACAAGGGAGAGCCGGGCAAACGAGCTGCATGAACGTGCACAAAGCTAGCCTCGGGTCACAACTTATCATTTTTGATACGGGCACGTTCGCCCGGGCGCGCCCTCACCGGAACGACCTGCCCGAACGAGTTCACACAGGTGCCCTCAAACGACCCGCCCGAACGATTTTGCATCGGCGCCCGAACGACCGAAACGAACCAACAAGGGAGAGCCAGGCAAACGAGCTGCACGAACATGCACAAAGCCAACCTCGGGTCACAATTTAGCATTTTTGATACGGGCGCATTCGCCCGGGCGCACCCTCGCATGAACGACCCGCCCGAACGAGTTCACACGGGCGCCCTCAAACGACCCGCCCGGGCGCGCCCTCGCATGAACGACCCACCCGAACGAGTTCACACGGGCGCCCTCAAACGACCCGCCCGAACGACCGAAACGAACCGACAAGGGAGAGGCAGGAAAACGAGCTGCACGAACGTGCAAAAAGCCAACCTCGGGTCACAACATATCATTTTTGATACGGGGTCGTTCGCTCGGGCGCACCCTCACCCGAACGATCCGCCTGAACGCGTTCACACGGGTGCCCTCAAACGACCTGCCCCAACAACCGAAACGAACCGGCAAGGGAGAGCCGGGCAAACGAGCTGCACGAACGTGCACAAAGACAACCTTGGGTCACAACTTAGCATTTTTTATACGGACTCGTTTGCCCGGGCGCGCCCTCACCCGAACGACCCACCCGAACGAGTTCACACGAGCGCCCTCAAACGACCCGCCTGAACGACTCGCCCGAATGAGTTCGCACGGGCGCCTCAAACGACCCACCCGAATGAACCACCTGAACAAGTTCACACGGGCGCCCTCAAACGACTCCCCAAACGAGTTCACACAGGCGCCCTCAAACGACCTGCTCGAACGACCGAAATGAACTGATAAGGGAGAGCCGGGCAAATGAGCTGCACGAACATGCACAAAGCCAACCTCGGGAAACAACTTAGCATTTTTGATACGGGCTCGTTCGCCGGGGCGTGCCCTCGCCCGAACAACCCGCACAAATGGGTTCACAAGGGCGCCCTCAAACGACCGTCCCGAACGAGTTCACATGGGCGCCCTCAAACGACCCGCCCGAACGATTTTGCATGGGTGCCCGAACAACCGAAACGAACCAACAAGGGAGAGCCAGGTAAACGAGCTACACGAACGTGCCCAAAGCCAACCTCGGGTCACAACTTAGCAATTTTGATACGGGCTCATTCGCCCGGGCACGACCTCGCCCGAACGACCCACCCAAACGAGTTCACACGGGCACCCTCAAACGACCCGCCCGAACGACCGAAACGAACCGACAAGGGAGAGCCATGCAAACGAGCTGCACGAATGTGCACAAAGCCAACCTTGGGTCACAACTTAGCATTTTTTAGATGGGCTCGTTCGCGCGGCCGCGCCCTCGCCCGAACGAGTTCACACGGGTGCCCTCAAATGACCCGCCCAAACGACCAAAACGAATCGACAAGGGTGAGCCGGGCAAACAAGCTGCACGAACGTGCACAAAGCCAACCTCGGGTCACAACTTAGCATTTTTGATACGGGCTTGTTCACCCGGGCGCACCCTCACCCGAACGACCTGCCCGAACGCGTTCACAAGGGCGCCCTCAAATGACCCGCCCGAACGAGTTCACACGGGTGCCTCAAATGACCCGCCCGAACGAGTTCACACAGGCGCCCTCAAACGACCCGCCCGAACGATTCTGCATGGGTGCCCGAACGACCAAAACGAAGTGACAAGGGAGAGTCGGGCAAACGAGCTGCACGAACATGCACAAAGCCAACCTCGGGTCACAACCTAGCATTTTTGATACGGGCTCGTTCGCCCGGGTGCGCCCTTGCCCAAACGACCCGCCCGAACGAGTTCACATGGGCGCCCTCAAACGACCCACCCAAACGATTGAAACGAACCGACAAGGGAGAGCCTCACAAACGGGCTTCACGAACGTGCACAAAGCCAACCTTGGGTCACAACTTAGCATATTTTATACGGGCTTGTTCGCCCGGGCGCGCCCTAGCACGAACGACCCACCCGAACGAGTTCACACGGGCGCCCTCAAACGACCCGCCCGAATGATCGAAACGAACCGGCAAGGGAGAGCCGGGAAAATGAGCTGCACGAACGTGCACAAAGCCAACCTCGGGTCACAACTTATCATTCTTGATACGGGCTTGTTCGCCCGGGCGAGCCCTCGCCTGAACGAGTTCACACGGGCGCCCTCAAACGACCCACCGGAACGACCAAAACGAAGCGACAAGGGAGAGCCGGGCAAACGAGCTGCATGAACGTGCACAAAGCCAACCTCGGGTCACAACTTAGCATTTTTGATACGGGTTCGTTCGTCCGGGTGCGCCCTCGCCCGAACCAGTTCACACGGGCACCCTCAAATGACCCGCCCGAACGACCGAAACGAACCGACAAGGGAGAGCCAGGCAAACGAGCTGCACGAACGTGCACAAAGCCAACCTCGGGTCACAACTTAGCATTTTTGATACGGGCTCGTTCGCCCGGGCGCGCCCTCGCCTGAACAACCCGCATGAATGGGTTCACACGGGCGCCCTCAAACAACCCTCCCGAACGAGTTCACACGGGCGCCCTCAAACGACCCTCCCGAACGAGTTCACACGGGCGCCCTCAAACGACCTGCCCGAACAACCGAAACGAACCGACAAGGGAGAGTCGGGCAAACGAGCTGCACGAACGTGCACAAAGCAAGCCTCGGGTCACAACTTAGCATTTTTGATACTGCCTCGTTCGCCCGGACGCGCCCTCGCCCGAACGACCCGCCCGAACGAGTTCACACGGGCGCCTTCAAACGACCCGCCCGAACGACCGAAACGAACCGACAAGGGAGAGCCTAGAAAATGAGCTGCACAAACGTGCACAAAGCCAACCTCGGGTCACAACTTAGCATTTCTGATACAGGCTCGTTCGCCCGGGCGCGCCTTAGCACGAACAACCCACCGGAACGAGTTCACACGGGCACCCTCAAACGACCCGCCCGAACGACCAAAACAAACCGGCAAGGGAGAGTCGGGCAAACGAGCTGCACGAACGTGCACAAAGCCAACCTCGGGTCACAACTTAGCATTTTTGATACGGGCTTGTTCGCCCGGGTGAGCCCTCACCCGAACGACCCGCCCGAACGAGTTCACACGGGCGCCCTAAAACGACCCGCCCGAACGACCGAAACGAAGCGACAAGGGAGAGCCGGGCAAACGAGCTGCATGAACGTGCACAAAGCCAACCTCGGGTCACAACTTAGCATTTTTGATACGGGCTCATTCGCTCGGGCACACCCTCACCCGAACGACCCGCCCGAACGAGTTCACACGGGTGCCCTCAAACGACCCGCCCGAACGATTTTGAATGGGTGCCCGAACGACCGAAACGAACCAACAAGGGAGAGCCGGGAAAATGAGCTGCACGAACGTGCACAAAGCCAACCTCGGGTCACAACTTAGCATTTTTGATACGGGCTCGTTCGCCCGGGCGCACCCTCGCACGAACAACCCGCGCGAATGAGTTCACACGGGCGCCCTCAAACGACCCGCCCGAAGGACTGAAACGAACCGAGAAGGGACAGGCGGGAAAACGAGCTACACGAATGTGCAAAAAGCCAACCTCGGGTCACAACTTAGCATATTTGATACGGCCTCGTTCGCCCGGGCGAGCCCTCGCCCGAACGACCTGCCCGAACGAGTTCACACGGGTGCCCTCAAACGACCCGCTCGAACGACTGAAACGAACCGACAAGGGAGAGCCGGGCAAACGATCTGCACGAACGTGCACAAAGCAAACCTCGGGTCACAACTTAGCATTTTTGATACGGGCTCGTTCGCCCGGGGGCGCCGTCACCCGAACGACCCACCCGAACGAGTTCACACAAGCGCCCTCAAACGACCCGCCTGAACGAGTTCGCACGTGTGCCTCGAATGACCCACCCGAACGACGCGACCGAACAAGTTCACATGGGCACCCTCAAACGTCCCTCCCGAACGAGTTCACATGGGCGCCCTCAAACGACCTACCCGATCGACCGAAACGAACCAACAAGGGAGAGTCGGGAAAACGAGTTGCACGAACGTGCATAAAGCCAACCTCGGGTCACAACTTAGCATTTTTGATACGGGCTCGTTCGCCCGGGTGCGCCCTCGCCCGAACAACCCGCATGAATGGGTTCACACGGGCGCCCTCAAACGACCCTCCCAAACGAGTTCACACGGGCGCCCTCAAACGACCTGCCCGAACGACCGAAACGAACCGACAAGGGAGAGTCGGGCAAACGAGCTGCACGAACGTGCACAAAGCAAACCTCGGGTCATAACTTAGCATTTTTGATACTGGCTCATTCGCCCGGACGCGCCTTTGCCTGAATGACCTGCCCGAACGAGTTCACACGGGCGCCTTCAAACGACCCGCCCGAACGAGTTCACACGGGCGCCTTCAAACGACCCGCCTGAACGACCGAAACGAACCGACAAGGGAGAGCCTGGCAAACGAGCTGCACAAACGTGCACAAAGCCAACCTCGGGTCACAACTTAGCATTTCTGATACGGGCTCGTTCGCCCGGGCGCGCCCTATCACGAACGACGCACCGGAACGAGTTCACACGGGCGCCCTCAAATGACCCGCCCGAACGACCGAAACAAACCGTCAAGGGACAGCCAGGCAAACGAGCTGCATGAACGTGCACAAAGCCAACCTCAGGTCACAACTTAGCATTTTTGATACGGGCTTGTTCGCTCGGGCGAGCCCTTGCCCGAACGACCCGCCCGAACGAGTTCACACGGGCGCCCTCAAACGACCCGCCCGAACTACCGAAACGAAGTGACAAGGGAGAGCCGGGCAAATGAGTTGCATGAACGTGCACAAAGCCAACCTCGGGTCACAACTTAGCATTTTTGATACGGGCTCATTCACCCGGGCACGCCCTCACCCGAACGACCCGCCCGAACGAGTTCACACGGGTGCCCTCAAACGACCCACCCGAACGATTTTGAATGGGCGCCCGAACGACCGAAACGAACCAACAAGGGAGAGCCGGGAAAATGAGCTGCATGAACGTGCACAAAGCCAACCTCAGGTCACAACTTAGCATTTTTTATACGGGCTCGATCGCCAGGGCGCACCCTCACACGAACGACCCGCCCGAACGAGTTCACACGGGCGCCCTCAAACGACCCGCCCGAAGGACCGAAATGAACCGAGAAGGGAGAGGCGGGCAAACGAGCTACACGAATGTGCAAAAAGCCAACCTCGGGTCACAACTTAGCATATTTGATACAGCCTCGTTCGCCCTGGCGCGCCCTCGCCCGAACGACCTGCCCGAACGAGTTCACACGGGTGCCCTCAAATGACCCGCTCGAACGACTGAAACGAACCGACAAGGGAGAGCCGGGCAAACGATCTGCACGAACATGCACAAAGCAAACCTCGGGTCACAACTTAGCATTTTTGATACGGGCTCGTTCACCCGGGCGCGCCCTCACCCGAACAACCCACCCGAATGAGTTCACAGAGCGCCCTCAAACGACCCGCCTGAACGAGTTCGCACGTGCGCCTCAAACCACCCACCCGAACAACCCGTCCGAACAAGTTCACACGGGCGCCCTCAAACGTCCCTCCCGAACGAGTTCACACGGGCGCCCTCAAACGACCTGCCCGATCGACCGAAACGAACCAACAAGGGAGAGTCGGGAAAACGAGTTGCACCAACGTGCATAAAGCCAACCTCGGGTCACAACTTAGCATTTTTTATACGGGCTCATTCTCCCGGGCGCACCCTCGTCCGAACGAGTTCACACGGGCGCCCTCAAACGACCCGCCCGAACGATTTTACATGGGCGCCCGAACAACCGAAACGAACAAACAAGGGAGAGTCGGGCAAACAAACTACACGAACGTGCACAAAGCCAACCTCGGGTCACAACTTAGCAATTTTGATACGGGCTCGTTCGCCCCGGCGCACCCTCGCCCGAACGACCCACCCGAACGAGTTCACACGGGCGCCCTCAAACGACCCGCCCGAACGACCGAAACGAACCGACAAGGGAGAGCCGGCCAAACGAGCTGCACGAATGTGCACAAAGCTAACCTCGGGTCAGAACTTAGCATTTTTGATACGGGCTCGTTTGCCCGGGCGCTCCGTTGCCCGAACGAGTTCACACGGGCGCCCTCAAACGACCCGCCCGAACGACCGAAACGAACCGAGAAGGGAGAGCCTAGCAAACGAGCTGCACAAATGTGCACAAAGCCAACCTCAGGTCATAACTTAGCATTTTTTATACGGGCTCGTTCGCCCGGGCGCACCCTAGCACAAACGACCCACCCGAACAAGTTCACACGGGCGCCCTCAAACGACCCGCCCGAACGACCGAAACAAACCGGCAAGGGAGAGCTGGGCAAACGAGCTGCACGAACGTGCACAAAGCCAACCTCGGGTCACAACTTAGCATTTTTGATACAGGCTTGTTCGCCCGGGTGAGCCCTCGCCTGAACGACCCGCCCGAACGAGTTGACACGGGTGCCCTCAAACGACCCGCCCGAACGACCGAAACGAAGCGACAAGGGAGAGCCGGGCAAACGAGCTACACGAACGTGCACAAAGACAACCTCGGGTCACAACTTAGCATTTTTTATACGGGCTCATTCGCCCCGGTGCGCCCTCGCCCGAACGACCTGCCCGAACGATTTCACACGGGTGCCCTCAAACGACCCGCCCGAACGATTTTGCATGGGCGCCCGAACAACCGAAACGAATCAACAAGGGAGAGTCGGGCAAACGAGCTACACGAATCTGCACAAAGCCAACCTCGGGTCACAACTTAGCATTTTTGATATGGGCTCGTTCGCCCGGGCGCGCCCTCGCACGAACGACCCGCTCGAACAAGTTCACACGGGCGCCCTCAAACGACCCGCCCGAACGATCGAAACGAACCGAGAAGGGAGAGCCTTGCAAACGAGCAGCACGAACGTGCAAAAAGCCAACCTCGGGTCAAAACTTAGCAATTTTGATACGGGTTCGTTCGCCCAGGCGTGCCCTCACCCGAATGACCTGCCCGAACGAGTTCACACGGGTGCCCTCAAACAACCCGCCCGAACGACCGAAACGAACTGGCAAGGGAGAGCCGGGCAAACGAGCTACACGAACGTGCACAAAGCCAACCTCGGGTCATAAATTAGCATTTTTTATACGGGCGCGTTCACCCGGGCGCGCCCTCACCCAAACGACCCACCCGAACGAGTTCACACGAGCGCCCTCAAACGACCCGCCCGAACGAGTTAGCACGGGCGCCTCAAACGACCCACCCGAATGACCCACCCAAACAAGTTCACAAGGGCGCCCTCAAACGACTTGCCCGAACGAGTTCACACGGGCGCCCTCAAACGACCTGGTCGAACGACCGAAACGAACCGACAAGGGAGTGCCGTGCAAACGAGTTGCACGAACGTGCACAAAGCCAACCTCGGGTCACAACTTAGCATTTTTGATACGGGCTCATTCTACCGGGCGCACCCTCGCCCGAACGAGTTCACACGAGCGCCCTCAAATGACCCGCCCGAACAATTTTGCATGGGCGCCCGAACAACCGAAACGAACCAACAAGGGAGAGCCGGGCAAACGAGCTACACGAACGTGCACAAAGCCAACCTCGGGTCACAACTTAGATATTTTGATACGGGCTCGTTCGCCCGTGCGCGCCCTCGCCCTCAGACGACCCGCCCGAAAGACCGAAATGAACCAACAATGGAGAGCCGGGCAAACGAGCTAAACGAATGTGCACAAAGCCAACCTCGGGTCACAACTTAGAATTTTTCACACAGGCTCGTTCGCCCGGGAGCTCCCTCGCCCGAACGGGTTCACACGGGCGCCCTCAAACGACCCGCCCGAACGACTGAAACGAACCCGACAAAGGAGAGCCGGGCAAACGAGCTGCACAAACGTGCACAAAGCCAACCTCGAGTCACAACTTAGCATTTCTTATGCGGGCTCGTTCGGCCGGGCCCGCCCTCTCCCGAACGACCCGCATTAACGAGTTCACACGGGCACCCTGAAACGACCCGCTCGAACGACCGAAACGAACCGACAAGGGAGAGCCGGGAAAACGAGCTGCACGAACGTGCACAAAGCCAACCTCGGGTCACAACTTATAATTTTTGATACGGGCTCGTTCGCCCGGGCGCGCCCTCGCCCGAACGACCCGCCCGAACGAGTTCACACGGGCGCCCTCAAACGACCCGCCCGAACGAGTTCACACGGGCACCTCAAACGACCCGTCCGAACGACCCGCTCAAACGAGTTCACACGGGCACCCTCAAACAACCTGCTCGAACGACCGACCCCAACGAGTTCACACGGGCGCCCTCAAACGACCCGCCTGAACGATTTTGCATGGGTGCCAGAACAACCGAAACGAAGCGACAAGGGAGAGTCGGGCAAAAGAGCTGCACGAAAGTGCACAAAGCTAATCTCAGGTCACAACTTAGCATTTATGATACGGGCTCGTTCGCCTGGGCACGCCCTCGCCCGAACGACCCGCCCGACCGAGTTCAGACAAGGAATCAAACGACCCGCCTGAACGACCGAAAGTAACCGACAAGGGAGAGCCGGGCAAACAAGCTGCACAAACGTGCATAAAGCCAACCTCGGGTCACAACTTAGCATTTTTGATACGGGCTCGTTCGCCCGGGCGCGCCCTTGCCCGAACAACCCGCCCGAACGAGTTCACACGGGCGCCATCAAACGACCCGCCCGAACGACCCGCCCGAAAGACCCGCCCGAACGAGTTCACATGGGCACCTCAAACAACCCGCCCGAACGAGTTCACATTGGCGACCTCAAACGACCCGCCTGAAAGAGTTCACACGGGCGCCCTCAAACGACACGCCCGAACGATTTTGCATGGGTGCCCAAATGACCGAAACGAAGCGACAAGGGAGAGTCCGGCAAACGAGCTGCACGAACGTGCACAAAGCCAACCTCGGGACACAACTTAACATTTTTGATACGGGCTCGTTCGCAAGGGCGCGCCCTCGCCCGAACAACCAGCTCGAACGAGTTCACACGGGCGCCCTCAATCGACCCGCCCGAACGTGTTCCCACGGGCGCCCTCAAACGACCTGCGCGAACGACCGAACGAACCGACAAGGGAGAGCTTGGTGAACAAGCTGCACGAACGTGTACAAAGCCAACCTCGGGTTACAACTTAGAATTTTTGATACGGGCTCGTTCACCCGGGCGCGCCCTCGCCCGAACGACCCGCACGAACGAGTTCACACGGGCGCCCTTAAAACGACCCGCCCGAACGACCGAAACGAACCGACAAGGGAGAGTCGGGCAAAGGAGCTGCACGAACGTGCACAAAGCCAACCTCAGGTCATAACTTAGCGTTTTTTATACGGCCTCGTTCGCCCGGGCACGCCCGCACCCGAACAACCCGCTCGAACGAGTTCACACGGGCACCCTCAAACGACCCGCCCGAACCAGTTCACAAGGGTGCCTCAAACGACCCGCCCGAACAAGTTCACATGGGCGCCCTCAAACGACCCACCCGAATGACCTGCGTGAACGAGTTCACACGGGCGCCATCAAATGACCCGCCCGAACGACCGAAACGAACCGACAAGGGAGAGTCGGGCAAACGAGCTGCACGAATGTGCACAAAGCCAACCTCTCGTCACAACTTAGCATTTTTGATACGGGCTTGTTCTCCCGGGCGCGCCCTCACCCGAACGAGTTCACAAGGGCGCCCTCAAATGACCCGCCCGAACGAGTTCACACAGGTGCCTCAAATGACCCGCCTGAATGAGTTCACACGGGCGCCCTCAAACGACCCGCCTGAACGATTCTGCATGGGTGCCTGAACGACCGAAAAGAAGTGACAAGGGAGAGCCGGTCAAATGAGCTGCACGAACATGCACAAAGCCAACCTCGGTTCACAACTTAGCATTTTTGATACGGGCTCGTTCGCCCGGGCCCGCCCTTGCCCGAACGATCCACCCGAACGAGTTCACACGGGTGCCCTCAAACGACCCGCCCGAACGATCGAAACGAACCGACAAGGGAGAGCCGGACAAACGAGCTACACGAACGTGCACAAAGCCAACCTCGGGTCACAACTTAGCATTTTTTATACGGGCTCGTTCGCCCAGGTGCGCCCCCACCAGAACGACCCACCCGAACAAGTTCACACGAGCACCCGCAAACGACCCGCCCGAACGGCCCACCTGAACAAGTTCACACGGGTGCCTCAAACGACCCACCCGAACGACCTGCCCGAACAAGTTCACACGGGCGCCCTCAAATGACCCGCCCGAATGAGTTCACACGGGCGCCCTCAAACGACCTGCCCGAACAACCGAAACGAACCGACAAGTGAGAGCTGGGCAAACGAGCTACATGAACGTGCACAAAGCCAACCTCGGGTCACAACTTAGCATTTTTTATACGGGCTCGTTCGCCTGGGTGCACCCTCGCCCGAACAACCCGCACGAACGGGTTCACATGGGCGCCCTCAAACGACCCTCCCGAACGGGTTCACACGGGCGCCCTCAAACGACCCGCCCGAACGATTTTGCATGGGTTCCCGAACAACCGAAACGAACCAAGGGAGATCTGGGCAAACGAGCTACACGAAGGTGCCCAAAGCCAACCTTGGGTCACAACTTAGCAATTTTAATACGGGCTCGTTCGCCCGGGTGCGCCCTCGCCCGAACGACCCACCCGAACGAGTTCACACGGGCACCCTCAAACGACAAGCCTGAACGGCCGAAACGAACCGACAAGGGAGAGCCGGGCAAATGAGCTGCACGAATGTGCACAAAGCCAACATCGGCTCAGAACTTAGCATTTTTGATACAGGCTCGTTCGCCCGGGCGCTCCCTCGCCCGAAAGAATTCACACGGGCGCCCTCAAACAACCCGCCCGAACGACTGAAACGAACCGACAAAGGAGAGCCGGGAAAACGACCTGCACGAAGGTGCACAAAGCCAACCTCGAGTCACAACTTAGCATTTCTGATACGGGCTCGTTCGCCCGGGCGCACCCTCGCCCGAACGAGTTCACACGGGCGCCTTGAAACGACCCGCTCGAACGACCGAAACGAACCGACAAGGGAGAGCCGGGCAAACGAGCTGCACGAACGTGCATAAAGCCAACCTCGGGTCAAAACTTATCATTTTTTATTCGGGCTCATTCGCCCGGGCACGCCCTCGCCCGAACAACCCGCCCGAACGAGTTCACACGGGCGCCCTCAAACGACCCGCCCGAACGAGTTCACATGGGCGCCTCAAATGACCCGTCAGAACGACCTGCTCGAACGAGTTCACACGGGCGCCCTCAAACGACCCGCCCGAATGACCGACCCCAACGAGTTCACACGGGTGCCCTCAAACGACTCGCCCGAACGATTTTGCATGGGTGCCCGAATGACCTAAACGAAGCGACAAGGGAGAGCCAGGCAAACGAGCTGCACGAACGTGCACAAAGCCAACCTCGGGTCACAGCTTAGCATTTTTGATATGGGCTAGTTCGCCCGGGCGCTCCCTCGCCCGAATTACCCGCCCGAACGAGTTCACATGGGCGCCCTCAAACGACACGCCCGAAAGACCGAAACAAAGCGACAAGGGAGAGCCGGGAAAACGAGCTGCACGAACGTGAAAAAAGCCAACCTCGGGTCACAACCTAGAATTTTTTATACGGGCTCGTTCACCCAGGCGCGCTCTCGCCCGAACGACCCACCCGAACGAGTTCACACGGACGCCCTCAAACGACCCGCGCGAACGACCGAAACAAACCGACAACGGAGCATCGGGCAAACGAGCTGCACGAACATGCACAAAGCTAACCTCGGGTCACAACTTAGCATTTCTGATACGGGCTCGTTTGCCCGGGCGCGCCCTCGCCCGAACGACCCGCCCGAACGAGTTCACATGGGCACCATCAAACGACCCGCCCGAACGAGTTCACATGGGCGCCATCAAACAACCCGCCTGAAAGACCGAAAGGAACCGACACGGGAGAGCCGGGGAAAACGAGCTGCAGAAACGTGCACAAAGCCAACCTCGGGTCAAAACTTAGCATTTTTGATACGGGCTCGTTCGCCCGGGCGCGCCCTCGCCCGAACAACCCACCCGAACGAGTTCACACGGGCGCCCTCAAACGAGCCGTGGGAACGACCCGCCCAAACGCGTTCACACGGGCGCTTCAAACGACCTGCCCGAACGAGTTCACACGGGCGACCTCAAATGACCCGCCTGAACGAGTTCACACGGGCGCCCTCAAACGACCCGCCCAAACGATTTTGCATGGGTGCCCGAATGACCGAAATGAAGCGACAAGGGAGATTCGGGCAAACGATCTGCACGAACGTGCACAAATTCAACCTCGGTCACAACTTAGCATTTTTGAATCGGGCTCGTTCGCCCGGGCGGGCCCTCGCCTGAACGACCCGCCCGAACGAGTTCACACGAGCGCCCTCAATCGACCCGCCCGAATGAGTTCACAAGAACGCCCTCAAATGACCCGCCCGAACGAGTTCACACGGGTGCCCTCAAACAACCCCCCTGAACGATTTTGCATGGGTGCCCGAACGACAGAAACGAAGCGACAAGGGAGAGCTGGGAAAATGAGTTGCACGAACATGTGCAAAGCCAACCTCGGGTCACAACTTAGCATTTTTTATACGGGCTCGTTCGCCCGGGCACGCCCTCGCCCGAAAGAGTTCACACGGGCGCCCTCAAATGACCCGCCCGAACGACCGAAACGAACCGACAAGGGAGAGCTGGGCAAACGAGCTGCACGAACGTGCACAAAGCTAACCTCGGGTCACAACTTAGCATTTTTTAGATGGGCTCGTTCGCTCGGCCGCGCCCTCGCCCGAAGGACCCGCCCGAACGAGTTCACACGGGCGCCCTCAAATGACCCGCCCGAACGAATTCACACGGGCGCCCTCAAATGACCCGCCCGAACGAATTCACACGGGCGCCCTCAAATGACCCGCCCGAACGACCAAAACGAACCGACAAGGGATAGCCAGGCAAACGAGCTGCACGAATGTGCACAAAGACAACCTCGGGTCACAACTTAGCATTTTTGATACGGGCTTGTTTGCCTCACCCGAACGACCCGCCCGAACGAGTTCACAAGGGCGCCCTCAAATGACCCGCCCGAACGAGTTCACACGGGTGCCTCAAATGACCCGCCCGAACGAGTTCACACAGGCGCCCTCAAACGACCCGCCCGAACGATTCTGCATGGGTGCCCGAACGACCGAAACGAAGTGACAAGGGAGAGCCGGGCAAACGAGCTACACGAACATGCACAAAGCCAACCTCGGGTCACAACATAGCATTTTTGATACGGGCTCGTTCGCCCGGGCGCGCCCTTGCCCGAACGAGTTCACATGGGCGCCCTCAAAGGACCCCCCCGAACGATCGAAACGAACTGACAAGGGAGAGCCTGGTAAACGAGCTGCACGAATGTGCACAAAGCCAACCTCGGGTCACAACTTAGCATATTTTATACGGCCTTGTTCGCCCGGGTGCGCCCTAGCACGAACGACCCGCCCGAACGAGTTCACATGGGCGCCCTCAAACGACCCACCCGAATGACCGAAACGAAGCGACAAGGGAGAGCCAGGAAAACGAGCTGCATGAACGTGCACAAAGCCAACCTCGGGTCACAACTTAGCATTTTTGATACAGGCTCTTTCGTCTGGGTATGCCCTCACCCGAACGAGTTCACACGGGCACCCTCAAATGACCTGCCCGAACGACCGAAACGAACCGACAAGGGAGAGCCGGGCAAACGAGCTGCACGAACGTGCAAAAACCAACCTCGGGTCACAACTTAGCATTTTCTATACGGGCTCGTTCGCCCGGGCGTGCCCTCGCCCGAACAACCCGCACAAATTGGTTCACACGGGTGCCCTCAAACGACCCTCTCGAACGAGTTCCCACGGGCGCCCTCAAACGACCCGCTCGAACGACCGAAACGAACAGACAAGGGAGAGCCGGGCAAACGAGCTGCATGAATGTGCACAAAGCCAACCTGGGGTCACAACTTAGCATATTTGATATGGCTTCGTTCGGCCGGGCGCGCCCTCACCCGAACGACCTGCCCGAACGAGTTCACACGAGTGCCCTCAAACGACCCGCCCGAACGACCGAAACGAACCGGCAAGGGAGATCTGGGCAAACGAGCTGCACGAACGTGCACAAAGCCAACCTCGGGTCACAACTTAGCATTTTTGATACGGGCTCGTTCGCCCGGGCGTGCCCTCACCCGAACGAGTTCACACGAGCGCCCTCAAACGACCCGCCCGAACGAGTTCGCACGGTCGCCTCAAACGACCCACCCGAACGACCCGCCCGAACAAGTTCACACGGGCGCCCTCAAACGACCCCCCCCCCCGAACGAGTTGACACGGGCACCCTCAAATGACCTGCCCGATCGATCGAAACGAACCTACAAGGGAGAGTCGGGCAAACGAGCTGCACGAACGTGCACAAAGCCAACCTCGGGTCACAGTTAGCATTTTTGAGATCTCATTCTCCCGGGCGCACCCTCGCCCGAACGAGTTCACACGGGCGCCCTCAAACGACCCGCCCGAACGATTTTGCATGGGCGCCTGAACAACCGAAACGAACCAACAAGGGAGAGCCGGGCAAACGAGCTACACGAACATGCACAAAGCCAACCTCGGGTCACAACTTAGCAATTTTGATACGGGCTCGTTCGCCCAGGTGCGTCCTCGCCCGAATGACCCACTCGAACGAGTTCACACGGGCGCCCTCGAATGACCCACCCGAACGACCGAAAGGAATCGACAAGGGAGAGCCGGGCAAACGAGCTGCACGAATGTGCACAAAGCTAACCTCGGGTCAAAACTTAGCATTTTTGATACGGGCTCGTTCGCCCGAGCACTCCCTCGCCCGAACGAGTTAACACGGGCGCCCTCAAACGTCCGCCCGAACGACCGAAACAAACCGACAAGGGAGAGCCTGGCAAACGAGCTGCACAAATGTGCACAAAGCCAACCTCGGGTCACAACTTAGCATTTTTGATAGGGTCTCGTTTGCCCGGGCGCGCCCTATCACGAACGACCCACCCGAACGAGTTCACACGGGCGCCCTCAAACGACCTGCCCAAACGACCGAAACAAACCGGCAAGGGAGAGTCGGGCAAATGAGCTACACGAACGTGCACAAAGCCAACCTCGGGTCACAACTTAGCATTTTTGATACGGGCTTGTTCGCCCGGGCGAGCCGTCGCCCGAACGACCCGCCCGAACGAGTTCACACGGGTGCCCTCAAACGACCCACCCGAACGACCGAAACGAAGCGACAAGGGAGAGTCGGGCAAACGAGCTGCATGAACGTGCACAGAGCCAACCTCGGGTTGCAACTTAGCATTTTTTATACGGGCTCGTTCGCCCGGGCACGCCCTCACCTAAACGACCCGCTCGAACGAGTTCACACGGGTGCCCTCAAACGACACGCCCGAACTATTTTGCATGGGCGCCCGAACGACCGAAACGAACCAACAAGGGAGAGCCGGGCAAACGCGCTGCATGAACGTGCATAAAGCCAACCTCGGGTCACAACTTAGCATTTTTGATACGGACTCGTTCGCCCGGGCACGCCCTCGTACGAACAACCCGCCCGAAGGAGTTCACACGGGCGCCCTCAAATGACCCGCCCGAATGACCAAAACGAACCGAGAAGGGAGAGCTGGGCAAACGAGCTGCACGAACGTGCAAAAAGCCAACCTCAGGTCACAACTTAGCATTTTTTATACGGGCTCGTTCGCCTGGGCGCGCCCTCGCCCGAATGACCTGCCCGAACGAGTTCACACGGGTGCCCTCAAACGACCCGCCCGAACGACCGAAACAAATCGGCAAGGGAGAGTCAGGAAAACGAGCTGCACGATCGTGCATAAAGCCAATCTTGGGTCACAACTTAGCATTTTTGATATGGGCTCATTCGACCCGGGCGCGCCCTCACCCGAACGACCCACCCGAACGAGTTAACACAAGCGCCCTCAAACGACCCGCCCGAACGCCCTGCCCGAACGAGTTCGCTCGAGCGCCTCAAACGACCCACCCGAATGACCCGCCCGAACAAGTTCACACGGGCGCCCTCAAACGACCCGCCTGAACGAGTTTACACGGACACCCTCAAACGACCTGCCCGAACGACCAAAACGAACCAACAAGGGAGTGCCGGGGCAAACGAGCTGCACGAACGTGCACAAAGCCAACCTCGGGTCACAACTTAGCATTTTTGAAACGGGTTCATTCTCCCGGGCGCACCCTCGCCCGAACGAGTTCACACAGGCGCCCTCAAACGACCCGCCCGAACGATTTTGCATGGGCGCCCGAACAACCGAAACGAACCAACAAGGGAGAGCCGGGCAAACGAGCTACACGAACGTGCACAAAGCCAACCTCAGGTCACAACATAGCAATTTTGTTACAGGCTTGTTCACCTGGGCGCGCCCTCGCCCAAACGACCCACCCGAACGACCGAAACGAATCGACAAGGGTGAGTCGGGAAAACAAGTTGCACGAATGTGCACAAAGCCAACCTCGGTTCACAACTTAGCATTTTTCATACGAGCTCGTTCGCCCGGGAGCTCCCTCGCTCGAACGAGTTCACACGGGCGCCCTCAAACGACCCGCCCGAACGACTGAAACGAACCGAAAAAGGAGAGTCGGGAAAACGAGCTGCACGAATGTGCACAAAGCCAACCTCGAGTCACAACTTAGCATTTCTGATACGGGCTCGTTCGCCCGGACCCGCCCTCGCCCGAACGACCCGCCCTAACGAGTTCACACGGGCGCCCTTAAACGACCCGCTCGAACGACCGAAACGAACCGACAAGGGAGAGCGGGGCAAACGAGCTGCACGAACGTTCACAAAGCCAACCTCGAGTCACAACTTATCATTTTTTATACGGGCTCGTTCGCCCGGGCGCGCCCTCGCCCGAACGAGTTCACACGAGCGCCCTCAAACGACCCGCCCGAACGACCGAAACGAACCAAAAAGGAGAGTCGGGAAAACGAGCTGCACGAACGTGCACAAAGCCAACTTCGATTCACAACTTAGCATTTCTGATACGAGCTCGTTCACTGGGCGCGCCCTTACCCGAACGACCCGCCCGAACGAGTTCACACGGGTGCCTTCAAATGACCTGCCCAAACGACTGAAACGAACCGACAAGGGAGAGACGGGCAAACGAGATGCACGAACGTGCACAAAGCCAACCTCGGGTCACAACTTAGCATTTTTGATACGGGCTCGTTCGCCCGGGCGTGCCATCGCCCGAATGACCTGCCTGAACGAGTTCATAGGGGCGCCCTCAAACGACCCGCCCAAACGACCCACCCGAACGAGTTCACACAGGTGCCCTCAAACGACCCGCCTGAACGATTTTGCATGGGTGCCCAAACGACCGAAACGAAGTGAGAAGGAAGAGCTGGGCAAATGAGCTGCACGAACGTGCACAAAGCCAACCTCGGGTCACAACTTAGCATTTTTGATACGGGCTCGTTCGCCTGGGCGCACCCTCGCCCGAACGACCCGCCCGAACGAGTTCACACGGGCGCCCTCAAACGACCCGCCCGAAGGACCGAAACAAACCGATAATGGAGAGCCAGGCAAACAAGCTGCACGAACGTGCACAAAGCCAACCTCGGGTCACAACTTAGCATTTTTGATATGGGCTCGTTCGCCCGACCACGCCCTCATCCGAACGACTCGCCCGAACGAGTTCACACGAGCGCCCTCAAACGACCCGCCCGAAGGACCGAAACGAACCGACAAGAGAGAGCCAGGCAAACGAGCTACACGAACATGCACAAAGCCAACCTTGGGTCACAACTTAGAATTTTTTATACGGGCTCGTTTGCTCGGGCGCGCCCTTGCCCGAACGCCCCGCCTGAACGAGTTCACACGGGCACCCTCAAACAACCCGTCCGAACGACCGAAACGAACCGACAAGGGAGAGCCACGAAAACGAGCTGCACGAACGTGCACAAAGCCAACCTCGGGTCACAACTTAGCATTTTTTATACGGGTTTGTTCGCCCGGGAGCGCCCTCGCCCGAACGACCCGCCCGAACAAGTTCACACAGGCGCCCTCGAACGACCCGCCCGAACGACCGAAACAAAGCGACAAGGGAGAACCGGGAAAACGAGATGCACGAACGTGCAGAAAGCCAACCTCTGGTCACAACTTAGCATTTTTGATACGGGCTCGTTCGCCCGGGCGCACCCTCACCTGAACGATCCGCCTGAACGAGTTCACACGGGCGCCCTCAAACGACCCGCCCAACGACCAAAACGAACCGACAAGGGAGAGCCGGGCAAACGAGCTGCACGGACATGCCCAAAGGCAACCTCGGGGCACAACTTAGCATTTTTGATACGGGCTCGTTCACCTGGGCAGCCCTCGCCCAAACGAGTTCAAACGGGCGCCCTCAAATGACCCACCCGAACGATTTTGCATGGGTGCCCGAACAACAGAAACAAACCAACAAGGGAGAGCCGGGAAAACGAGCTACACGAACGTACACAAAGCCAACCTCGGGTCACAACTTAGCATTTTTGATATGGGCTCGTTCGCCCGAGCGCGCCTCACCTGAACGAGTTCACACGGGCGCCCTCAAACGACTCGCCCGAACGACCCGAAAGAAAACGACAAGTGAGAGCCGGACAAATGAGCTACATGAACGTGCACAAAGCCAACCTTAGGTCACAACTTAGCAATTTGATACGGGCTCGTTTGCCCGGGCGCGCCTCGCCCAAACAAACCCGCCCAAACGAGTTCACACAGGTGCCCTCAAATGACTCGCCCGAACGACCGAAACAAACCAACAAGGGAGAGCCAGGTAAACGAGCTGCACAAAAGTGCACAAAGCCAACCTCGGGTCAGAACTTAGCATTTTTGATACGGGCTCGTTCGCCCGGGTGCGCCCTCGCCCGAAAGAGTTCACACAGCCACCCTCAAACTACCAACCTGAACGACCAAAACGAACCGAGAAAGGAGAGCCAGGCAAACGAGCTGCGCGAACGTGCACAAAGCCAACCTCGAGTCACAACTTAGCATTTCTGATACGGGCTCGTTCGCCCGTGCGTGCCCTTGCCGAAAGACCCGCCCGAACGAGTTCACATGGGCGCCCTCAAACGACCTGCCCCAACAACCACCCGAACGAGTTCACACGGGTGCCTCAAACGACCCGCCTGAACGAGTTCACACGGGCGCCCTCAAACGACCCGCCCGAACGAACCACCCCAACGAGTTCACACGGGTGCCCTCAAACGACCCGCCCGAATGATTTTGCATGGGTGCACGAACGAACGAAACCAAGCAACAAGGGAGAGTCGGGAAACGAGCTGCACGAACATGCACAAAGCCAACCTCAGGTCACAACTTACCATTTTTTATACAGGCTCGTTCACCCGGGCATGCCTCGCCGAATGAGTTCACACAGGCACCCTCAAAAGACCCGCCCGAACGACCGAAACGAAAAAGGGAGAGCCCGGCAAATGAGTTGCACGAATG
Source organism: Pinus tabuliformis (assembly GCA_031772625.1). NCBI lineage: Eukaryota > Viridiplantae > Streptophyta > Pinopsida > Pinales > Pinaceae > Pinus > Pinus tabuliformis. The sequence continues at coordinate 806,696,020 of CM062805.1, read as the reverse complement.
TGCACAAAGCCAACCTTGCGTCACAACTTAGCATTTTTGATACGGGCTCGTTCGCCCGGGTGCGCCCTCGCCCGAACGAGTTCACACGGGCGGCCCCAAACTACCCGCCCGAACGACCCGCCCGAACGCGTTCACACGGGTGCCTCAAACGACCCGCCTGAACGAGTTCACACGGACGCCCTCAAACGACCCACCCAAACGACGCACCCCAGTGTGGTTCACACAGGCGCCCTCAAACGACCCGCCCGAACGATGTTGCATGGGTGCCGAACGACTGAAACGAAGCGACAAGGGAGAGCCGGGAAAACGAGCTGCACGAATGTGCACAAAGCCAACCTCGCATCACAACTTAGAATTTTTCATACGGGCTCGTTCACCCGGGCGTGCCCTCGCCCGAATGACCCACCCGAACGAGTTCACACGGGTGCCCTCAAACGACCCGTCTGAACGACCCGCCCGAACGCGTTCACATGGGTGCCTCAAACGACCCGCCCGAACGACTTCACACGGGCACCCTCAAATGACCCACCCGACGACCCACCCAGCGAGTTCACACAGGGCACCCTCAAACGACCCGCCTGAACGATTTGCATGGGTGCCTGAACGACCGAAACGAAGCGACAAGGGAGAGGAGGGCAAACGAGCTGCACGAACGTGCACAAAGCAACCTCGTGTCACAACTTAGCATTTTTGATACAGGCTCTTCACCCGGGCGCGCCCTTGCCTGAATGGACCGCCTAAACGAGTTCACACGGGCGCCTCAAACAACCCGCCCGAACGATTTTGCATGGGCGCCTGAACGGACGAAACGAACAGACAAGGGAGAGCCAGGCAAACGAGCTACACGAACGTGCACAAAGCCAACCTCGGGTCATAACTTAGCATTTTTGATATGGGGCTCGTTCACCCGGGCGCGCCCTCGCCCGAACGACCTGCTCGACGAGTTCCACATGGGCCCTCAAACGACCCACCCGAACGAGTTGACAAGGGTGCCTCAAACGACCCGCCCGAGCAACCCGCCCAAACGAGTTCACACGGGCGCCCTCAAACGACCCGCCCGAACGTTTGCACACGGGCGCCCTCAAACGACCCGCCCGAACATCAAAAACGAACCGACAAGGGAGAGTCAAGAAAACGAGCTGCACGAACGTGCACAAAGCCAACCTCGGGTCACAACTTAGCATTTTTGATACGGGCTTGTTCGCCTGGGCGCGCCCTCGCCCGAACGACCCTCCTGAACGAGTTCACAAGGGCGCCATTAAATGACCCGCCTGAACGAGTTCACACAGGTGCCTCAAATGACCCGCCCGAACGAGTTCACACGGGCGCCTCAAACGACCCGCCGAAACGTTTCAGCATGGGTGCCCGAACGACCGAAAAGAAGTGACAAGGGAGAGCCGGGAAAACGAGTTGCACGAACATGCACAAAGCCAACCTCTGGTCACAACTTAGCATTTTTGATACGGGCTCGTTCGCTCGGGCGCGCCCTTGCCCGAACGACCCGCCGGAACGAGTTCACACGGGCACCCTCAAACGACCCGCCCGAACGATCGAAACGAACCGACAAGGGAGAGCTTGGCAAACGAGATGCACGAACATGCACAAAGCCAACCTCGGGTCACAACTTAGCATATTTTATACGGGCTTGTTCGCCCGGGCACACCCTAGCATGAATGACCCACCCGAACGAGTTCACACGGGCGCCCTCAAACAACCCGCCCGAACGACCGAAATGAACCGGCAAGGGAGAGTCGGGAAATCGAGCTGCACGAATGTGCACAAAGCCAACCTCGGGTCACAACTTAGCATTTTTGATACTGGCTTGTTCGCTCGGGCGAGCCCTCGCCCAAACGACCCGCCCGAATGAGTTCACATGGGTGCCCTCAAACGACCCGCCTGAACGACCGAAACGAAGCGACAAGGGAGAGCCGGGCAAACAAGCTGCATGAACGTGCATAAAGCTAGCCTCGGGTCACAACTTAGCATTTTTGATACGGGCACGTTTGCCCAGGCGCGCCCTCACCGGAACGACCCGCCCGAACGAGTTTCACAGGTGCCCCCAACGACCCGCCCGAACGATTTTGCATCAGTGCCCGAACGACCGAAATGAACAACAAGGGAGAGCCAGGCAAACGAGCTGCACGAACATGCACAAAGCCAACCTCGGGTCACAATTTAGCATTTTTGATATGGGCGCGTTCGCCCGGGTGTGCCCTCGCATGAACGACCCGCCCGATCGAGTTCACACGGGCGCCCTCAAACGACCCGCCCGGGCGCGCCCTCGCATGAACGACCCGCCCGAACGAGTTCACACGGGCGCCCTCAAACGACCCGCCCGAACGACCGAAACGAACCGACAAGGGAGAGTTGGGAAAACGAGCTGCACGAACGTGCAAAAAGCCAACCTCGGGTCACAACATAGCATTTTTGATACGGGTGTGTTCGCTCGGGCGCACCCTCACCCGAACGATCCGCCTGAACGCGTTCACACGGGTGCCCTCAAACGACCTGCCCCAACAATCGAAACGAACCGGCAAGGGAGAGCCGGCAAACGAGCTGCACGAACGTGCACAAAGACAACCTTGGGTCACAACTTAGCATTTTTTATACGGACTCGTTCGCCCGGGCGCGCCCTCACCCGAACGACCCAACCGAAACGAGTTCACACGAGCGCCCTCAAACGACCCGCCCGAACGACTCGCCCGAATGAGTTTGTACGGGCGCCTCAAACGACCCACCCGAATGAACCACCGAACAAGTTCACACGGGCGCCCTCAAACGACTCCCCAAACGAGTTCACACAGGCGCCCTCAAACGACCTGCTCGAACGACCGAAACGAACCAATAAGGGAGAGCCGGGAAAATGAGCTGCACGAACGTGCACAAAGCCAACCTCGGGTAACAACTTAGCATTTTTGATACGGGCTCGTTCGCCGGGGCGTGCCCTCGCCCGAACAACCCGCACGAATGGGTTCACAAGGGCGCCCTCAAACGACCGTCCCGAACGAGTTCACACGGGCGCCCTCAAACGACCCGCCCGAACGATTTTGCATGGGTGCCCGAACAACCGAAATGAACCAACAAGGGAGAGCCAGGTAAACGAGCTACACGAACGTGCCAAAGCCAACCTCGGGTCACAACTTAGCAATTTTGATACGAGCTCATTCGCCCGGGCACGACCTCGCCCGAAACGACCACCCGAACGAGTTCACATGGGCACCCTCAAACGACCCGCCCGAACGACCGAAACGAACCGACAAGGGGAGCCGTGCAAACGAGCTGCACGAATGTGCACAAAGCCAACCTCGCGGTCACAACTTAGCATTTTTTAGATGGGCTCGTTCGCGCGGCCGCGCCCTCGCCCGAACGAGTTCACACAGGTGCCCTCAAATGACCCGCCCAAACGACCAAAACGAGTCGACAAGGGTGAGCCAGGCAAATGAGCTGCACGAACGTGCACAAAGCCAACCTCGGGTCACAACTTAGCTTTTTATACGGGCTTTGTTCACCCGGGCGCACCCTCACCCGAACGACCCACCCGAACGAGTTCACAAGGGCGCCCTCAAATGACGCCCGAACGAGTTCACACGGGTGCCTCAAATGACCCGGCCGAACGAGTTCACACAGGCGCCCTCAAACGACCCGCCCGAACGATTCTGCATGGGTGCCCGAACGACCGAAACAAAGTGACAAGGGAGAGCCGGGCAAACGAGCTGCATGAACATGCACAAAGCCAACCTCAGGTCACAACCTAGCATTTTTGATACGGGCTCGTTCGCCCGGGTGCGCCCTTGCCCGAACGACCCGCGCGAACGAGTTCACATGGGCGCCCTCAAACGACCCGCCCAAACGATTGAAACGAACCGACAAGGGAGAGCCTCGCAAACGAGCTTCACGAACGTGCACAAAGCCAACCTTGGGTCACAACTTAGCATATTTTATACGGGCTTGTTCGCCCGGGCGCGCCCTAGCACGAACGACCCACCCGAACGAGTTCACACGGGCGCCCTCAAACGACCCGCCCGAACGATCGAAACGAACCGGCAAGGGAGAGCCGGGAAAATGAGCTGCACGAACGTGCACAAAGCCAACCTCGGGTCACAACTTATCATTCTTGATACGGGCTTGTTCACCCGGGCAAGCCCTCACCCGAAAGACCCGCCCGAACGAGTTCACACGGGCGCCCTCAAACGACCCACCCGAACGACCGAAACGAAGCGACAAGCGAGAGCCGGGCAAACGAGCTGCATGAACGTGCACAAAGCCAACCTCGGGTCACACTTAGCATTTTTGATACGGGTTCGTTTGTCCGGGTGCGCCCTCGCCCGAACCAGTTCACACGGGCACCCTCAAATGAGCCGCCTGAATGACCGAAACGAACTGACAAGGGAGAGCCAGGCAAACGAGCTGCACGAACGCGCACAAAGCCAACCTCGGGTCACAACTTAGCATTTTTGATACGGGCTCGTTCGCCCGGGCGCGCCCTCGCCTGAACAACCGCATGATTGGGTTCACACGGGCGCCCTCAAACGACCCTCCCGAACGAGTTCACACGGGCGCCCTCAAACGACCCTCCCGAACGAGTTCACACGGGCGCCCTCAAACGACCTGCCCGAACAACCGAAATGAACCGACAAGGAGAGTCGGGCAAACGAGCTGCACGAACGTGCACAAAGCAAACCTCGGGTCACAACTTAGCATTTTTGATACTGCCTCGTTCGCCGGACGCGCCCTCGCCGAACGACCCGCCCGAACGAGTTCACACGGGCGCCTTCAATCGACCCGCCCGAACGACCGAAACGAACCAACAAGGGAGAGCCTGGAAAATGAGCTGCACAAACTTGCACAAAGCCAACCTCGGGTCACAACTTAGCATTTCTGATACGGGCTCGTTCGCCCGGGCGCGCCTTAGCACGAACGACCCACCGGAACGAGTTCACACGGGCACCCTCAAACGACCCGCCCGAACGACCAAAACAAACCGGCAAGGGAGAGTCGGGCAAACGAGCTGCACGAACGTGCACAAAGCCAACCTCGGGTCACAACTTAGCATTTTTGATACGGGCTTGTTCGCCCGGGCGAGCCCTCACCCGAACGAGTTCACACGGGCGTCCTCAAACGACCCGCCCGAACGACCGAAACGAAGTGACAAGGGAGAGCCAGGCAAACGAGCTGCATGAACGTGCACAAAGCCAACCTCGGGTCACAACTTAGCATTTTTGATACGGGCTCATTCGCTCGGGCACGCCCTCACCCGAAAGACCCGCCGAACGATTTTGATTGGGCGCCCGAACGACCGAAACGAACCAACAAGGGTGAGCAGGAAAATGAGCTGCACGAACGTGCACAAAGCCAACCTCGGGTCACAACTTAGCATTTTTGAAACGGGCTCGTTCGCCCGGGCGCACCCTCGCACGAACGACCCGCCCGAACGAGTTCACACAGGCGCCCTCAAACGACCCGCCCGAAGGACTGAAACGAACCGAGAAGGGACAGGCGGGCAAACGAGCTACACGAATGTGCAAAAAGCCAACCTCGGGTCACAACTTAGCATATTTGATACGGCCTCGTTCGCCCATGCGAGCCCTCGCCCGAACGACCTGCCCGAACGAGTTCACACGGGTGCCCTCAAACGACCCGCTCGAACGACTGAAACGAACCGACAAGGGAGAGCCGGGCAAACGATCTGCACGAACGTGCACAAAGAAAACCTCGGGTCACAACTTAGCATTTTTGATACGGGCTCGTTCCCCCGGGCGCGCCCTCACCCGAACGACCCACCCGAACGAGTTCACACGAGCGCCCTCAAACGACCCGCCTGAACGAGTTCGCACGTGTGCCTCAAACGACCCACCCGAACGACCTGACTGAACAAGTTCACATGGGCGCCCTCAAACGTCCCTCCCGAACGAGTTCACACGGGCACCCTCAAACGACCTACCCGATCGACCGAAACGAACCAACAAGGGAGAGTCGGGAAAACGAGTTGCACGAACGTGCATAAAGCCAACCTCGGGTCACAACTTAGCATTTTTGATACGAGCTCGTTCGCCCGGGCACGCCCTCGCCCAAACAACCCGCATGAATGGGTTCACACGGGCGCCCTCAAACGACCCTCCCGAACGAGTTCACACGGGCGCCCTCAAACGACCGAAACGAACCGACAAGGGAGAGTCGGGCAAACGAGCTGCACGAACGTGCACAAAGCAAACCTCGGGTCACAACTTAGCATTTTTGATACTGTCTCGTTCGCCCGGACGCGCCTTTGCCTGAACGACCCGCCCGAACGAGTTCACACGGGCGCCTTCAAACGACCCGCCCGAACGAGTTCACACGGGCGCCTTTCAAACGACCCGCCCGAACGACCGAAACAAACCGACAAGGGAGAGCCTGGCAAACGAGCTGCACAAACGTGCAAAAGCCAACCTTGGGTCACAACTTAGCATTTCTGATACGGGCTCGTTCGCCCGGGCGCGCCCTATCACGAACGACGCACCGGAACGAGTTCACACGGGCGCCCTCAAATGACCCGGCCGAACGACGAAACAAACCGTCAATGGAGAGCTAGGCAAACGAGCTGCATGAACGTGCACAAAGCCAACCTCGGGTCACAACTTAGCTTTTTTTGATACGGCTTGTTCACTCGGGCGAGCCTAGCCCGAACGACCCGCCGAACGAGTTCACACGGGCACCCTCAACGACCCGCCCGAACTACTGAAACGAAGCGACAAGGGAGAGCCGGGCAAATGAGCTGCATGAACGTGCACAAAGCCAACCTCGGGTCACAACTTAGCATTTTGATACGGGCTCATTCACCCGGGCACGCCCTCACCCGAATGACCTGCCCGAACGAGTTCACACAGGTGCCCTCAAACGACCCACCCGAACGATTTTGAATGGGCGCCTGAACGACCGAAACGAACCAACAAGGGAGAGCCGGGAAAATGAGCTGCACGAACGTGCACAAAGCCACCTCGAGTCACAACTTAGCATTTTTTATACGGGCTCGATCGCCAGGGCGCACCCTCGCACGAACGACCCGCCAAACGAGTTCACACGGGCGCCCTCAAACGACCCGCCCGAAGGACCGAAATGAACTGAGAAGGGAGAGGCGGGCAAACGAGCTACACGAATGTGCAAAAAGCCAACCTCGGGTCACAACTTAGCATATTTGATACGGCCTCGTTCGCCCGGGCGTGCC